>JAAMPD010000270.1:0-66076 GCA_025266255.1 Trissolcus basalis
ACGAACGAGAAAAAATAAATTTTTGGTTTTTCTAAAAACTGAGAAAAATTCAACAAATTTTTATTACATGTATACAAATTATGTAAATAATGCAGGACAATGCGGAGTTAGATTTGCATAAATTTGTTGTATATCATTTATTTAAAGTTTACACAAAATTTACATAAATCTGGCTACCACATGAAACATTTAAAAGTAAAATAGATTAGTTGAACATTTTCACAAGTAAAAAGATAATCTTGAGCCATGAAAAAAAAATCATTAAAATCCACATCAAATATTATAAACCATAAAATATCTTCAGTAAGAATACACCAAACCGAACTTTTTATTTTTCAAAAAATTATAGAACATAAGATGGCTAATTAAAAATGAAGAAAACATTTTATACAATTTTTTGCAACCCATGACAATTTTTTCTAATTTTACTAATTTTCAAAAAACACATCTGTGCATATTGATCTCCTCAAATGTAAAACTTGAAAAACGAAATTATTCCAAACTGAATGATATCAGACAGTAATAATTATATAAAAACGGAAAAAACAAACAAGCAAGCAAATACATTAAAGATAAATTCGAGATAACGAAATCTATATAACTACCGTTTACAACTAACCGATACTTTTTTCACAAGCTCTAGAAACATTCTTTACAAAAAGCCATTTACATCTTTGTTTACATCTTGATAAATCCTCGTGAACCGTTTGATTTAAATAACAACCAGTTTTGTTTTACCATTATTTACAAACCTAATGTTCCCATCGACTTTTATCTGACTTCGACGATTATCATCTAAGAACCAGACGGCCCTCATTGTTCTGTACCAAACTTTGTTTACAACTGGTGTCCGTCCAAGGTGTCATTTCGTGTGTGCCACCAGCGACAATCCTAACCTCCACCGATAACTCGTCGAATCTCCAATATCATCTCCAGACAACGACAAACATTCGGCATCTCTCAAATCTAATCTTTCCTTTCGTGTCGATCAATGTTCTAAGTTTTATTTACACGGTTAACACGCAACCTTACAGAAAAAAAAATCAACAGTTAAGATATTGACAATGTGTACCTATGTAACCTAACCTACAAATTTCAATCACGCCCTTTGAGCATTGTCGCAGCATCCCTTGTTTCCGAGCGACTCAACGGCTTCTAAAGCTCGATTCTGATTGGCTCGCGCCTCCTCGCGGCGCAATCTGGGGAAATTCTCCATCGAAACGATTCAATTTCATCAATCGATCTTTTCTAACAAAATAAAAGTCTAACAAAGTCATTTCTTGTTATCATCTCGTTGTTTTTGTCATCTTATTGTTCGTAAATGTACGAAAAAAGTTGGGAATTTCTTTTTCAAGTTGGCCCGAACGGAAACGAGTTGGCATTCCTGAAGGGTTACTAGACAGTTTATGGGGTGACTCAGAAAAGTGGAATTAGATGCGACGTTGTCACATCTTCGGACAAGGGCAGAAGGGTCGGTATTGTTTACAAAGGTTGAATAAAAAATCGACTCCCCTTAAAAGCTTGCTTACATCTTACATTCTCTTTTTTTTCCCTTTTGATAATTTTGTTAATTTGTCAAACCTTTTATTATATAGATAAGTAGATGCAAAAAGTATTGATTTACTCATTATTAATATTATACTGTTCCGATTATATAACCAAAACAGTTTATACTGTTTATTTTTTTTAGGGGGGGATAATTTTGTTTAAATTTGCAAAATAAAAATAACAAAAATAAATAAACATCTCTAAAGGCAAAGATGTAAACAAACAAAAAAATTCTTCTTTCTTGTTGAAAAATAATTTTGTTTTAAAATTTACAAAATATCCCTAGTGAAAAGGATCATATATTGTCCATACATAAAACATATATTGACAATATATCATCTATATATTGTCAATGTATTTTCAATGTATTGACAATATATGAACAATATATTGACCATACATAGACAATATATTGTCAATATACTGACAATGTATTTTCAATATATTGTTCATATATTGTCAATATATGATTTTATGAAAAATAATATATTGTCAATCTATTGAAAATATATGGACAATATATTATCTTTTTTACTAGGATAGAAATGAGTGATAATGAAAAAATAAGTTATCATGCTGTTATAGTCAGATCAATAAACCCTGTTATGAAAAGTTGAAGTGCTTTAAAGACTAAGCTCATTTGGAGAAGGGAGGAAGGGGGGGGGATAAATCGCAACGTGCTTATTACAATTAATGCATTGCGATTGAGCGTGAATGCGACATGAATGCAAAAGCGGACACCTCTGTTTAGGTTATCCGCGCACATACTCTACGGAGATAACATTTGAATATGTTTACACGTTTACAGAAAAGCCAAGGCAAGATGAAAACGCGGAAGGGAGACGGACAGAGAGGCGAGAGAAGTAATTTTAATTTGCATCTTACACTTTTAACATGCTTCGCACACGTTTTATATTTGCTTAATGATGCCCAGCATTTTAATTATATCCAATGGCTTTTTCGTGAGAATTTTCATTCAAATCCCTCTCTCAGGAGCGTTTCATTCAATGGACATCTTTTCACTTTCCTTTTTCCCTTTTTATTCAAAGTTCAAAAACATTTTCTTTTCCTTTTTTTTTTTTGTTTTTAATTTTTTAGTTTCTTTTTTTTCGTTTCTTTTTTATCTAGACATTTGGGTGTGACAACTTGTATATTTATTTTTTGAATTTTGTTGGTAAACAACGGGGTTGATGGTACATGAAGATAAAACATTTCTGCTCACTGGAAAAAAATGTGATTTCAGGTTGGCTGGAAGAAAAGGTTGAATGTAGCATGAACGTGAGCTCAGTCATATGAAAACTGAGATATAAGGAATCAACCACTTGTGATAATGCGAAGGTGCGAAGCTGATATTGGAATCAAATACCACCTAAAAATACCGCTATCACTGGCACGTGAATTTAATAGTCGACGGAGCAAAAAGCAGCCGACCGAAAAGATGCCTCGAGACATTTCCATAGAAATGCTCGGGCGTGCAGAGATATGAATTTTAAAATCTATTTCTTGCGTGGAGCCGTCAGACAATTTAATGACCGCATCCTCGTAGTTGTTTTTTTTTATTCTTAATTCCAAACAAAAAAAAGTATTTAAATAAAAACAAAACACAAAATGAAGCCGACCGTTGGAGTAAACAAATTCTCTCCACGAGAGCAATTATAAAAAGGAGAAAATTAACATCAATCACATTAGCTAGAAAACGTTGGAAAGATGCTTTTTTTTTTTTCATTCTTCAACTCTGTCTAAAAAGCTGGAGATAATAATTTTGATATCTTTTCACGATTGGGAGAGCCATTATATGATTTGCGTTAAAAAAATCTCTCGAGCAGATGATTTTTTTAATGACCACAATCTTGATTGACAAAATGCTTTTTTTGTCCATCTTCAAATGAAGTTACACTTTTTGCAGCGTTGTTTTTTTTTTTTCAATGGGGATAGAAAAAAACAAGCTGCAAAACGTTCGACCAATTCTTTTTTCTAATTCCAAGCAAGGTCCAATTTATCACGCGACGTAAACAAATTTGAATGACAATTCACGCAACGTAAACGTTTGATAATTCTGTCATAAAAGTCGCGGCGACATCAAAGCGAGACATATTGAAAGAAATTATCACAAGAGGAAAGACCAGTTTTGAAAGTGTGGCGCGGCTCGTGCAAAGTTAGTAGGAAAAAAAAACTTTTGATAACTTCTTCATTGGTCTTGGGGAAACGGGGGAAAAATTGTTTTGCCATAAATATAAAATTGGTATATGACCGGGAACAAAAAACATCAAACACCGAGAGGGGTTACGAAAACACGAGCTAAAGTTTTTCGTTACGAAAATCACAACAGTCGTTTTTCTCTGAAAAAACAGAAAAAAACAAGGTTAAAAAAGGTTAAAAAAAGAGTCAATGAAAAAAAAAATAACAGACAATAACTCAATTTTCCGGACTAATCGGCTTGGTTGCTTTGATCATTTATCTATCAGGTTTAATTTCATTTGTGATTTGCATAGAAAAAGACAAGTCTGACAGGCATAAAGCAATTTTTTGTCCCTTTCAGGAGGGGAGTTGGATCAAAGTCCTCCCACGGAAGCTGAGTGTGTATATCTTGGGATCGACGTATCCTGGAAATCTCGGACAGAGACAGCGTGAATTGATTGCACTTGGCCATGAAATCGGACGTGAGCGCGCATGCAGCAGCGTCGGATTAACAGACGACGACCGTTAGATGCGGCGTTAGATAAGCAGTATCCGCGGTCGATAAGTCTTCGCCGCGTAACAGCTGTGAGGCGACGACCCGAGGGGTGTCGGCTAGACTTGGCACGGCACTGGACAATTCCCAACTAAGCACACACGCTGATCCCATTCAGCGAACCCTTTCAGTTACCTTCCCTATTTTTCTTTCTCTCAGCGGTCTTTTCTTTTCTATATTTTTGTACATTCGCACTTGCTGCGGGGATCTTGTCTTGATGTAAAAAATAAATTACGTTTTATCAAACATCGTGCGACGCAAGTGCCAGACAAGTGGATTAGTTGTTTTAGCAAAGACGAACAAACATTTTGAGGTCAATGTAAAACCAAAGTACGATTATATTCAGCTCAAACTGAGAATTCTAATCGACTTTATAATCAATGTAAATTTTAAAATTAGCTTCAACTTTTAATTTTTGTCAATTTCACTGAAATTATATTTTGTATATTTGACAAAGTTGAACAAAAGTTTTGAGGCCAATGTAAAACCAAAGACCGATTATATTCAGCTCAAACTGAGAATTCTAATCGAATTTATAATCAATGTAAATTTTAAAATTAGGTTCAACTTTTAATTTTTGCCAATTTTACTGAAACAGTATTTTAGTTTAGATTCAGTTCAAACTTGGAATTCTGATTAACTGTAAAATCAATTTGAAATTTAAAATTATAGTTTTTTAATTAACTTTTAATTTTGTCAATTTTACTGAAACAATTTTTTTGACATTTGATTTGAAACAAACTTACTATGTTTTGTGCAATTATTTTGTAGACACTTCTGTGCAATTTGCCAAATCAGTCAGAAGTTCAAGTTCGAATCTTGTTAAACAAATTTGTATCGTTAATTTTTTAACCGACAAACTTGATTCGTTAAGAAACCGTTGAACCCAAGTTGATCCGCACCATTTGAAACTCGACATTGGATCGGCAAAAGTTTGCCAAAGAGGAAACCCAACCTGGTCTAGCGACTCGATTTTTCCACTCAAATAGTAGTACATATTTAAACAGCAAAACTTAATTGAGCCGTTTCATCGATTACCCAAAGAAAACAGCTGGGGAAGGGGGAGGGGGGTACCGTCGAACTTAAATTGGACACTGTAAGTCTGGAAATCTGACTTTGTTGTAAACTGTTAATAACTGTAGTTGTAACTTCGCATCCGAGTGTAATTCATTAGAAATGATATTTCCATGTAACACTTTGTGTTGGCTCCCAGCCAGACGCTCGTTTCGTCCGATCCCGCTTTGGCTTAACATGAAAACTCAAATTTCAACACTCCCAGGGTGACATTCATGCAAACTGTTCAACTCCATCCTTTTTCTCTTTGCAAGCCAGGGAGAAAAAGAAGCACCCACAAACAGACGAAAAAAAGAAAAATAGCAAAATGTCGAAATCAAAACTCGGGAATTATTAACTCTTTCTTTATCTTTCTCCAGGTTGATACAATTGGGGATACCATCGGCGAGCTAAACTTTGGCACTTTGTGGGGATCGTCGAAAACGCCGGAGACAATGCACAAAAAGCAGCGGAGCAAAAGTTGCGCAACTCTTTGAACTTAGCAAAGGTCTCGTGTACACTTGAGAGGCCCGATGCTCCGAGAGAAAGAGAGAAAGAGAGAGAGAGAGAGCGAGTTGGGCTGTGTGATGGCGCGCACACACGTGAGCCACAGCATGCCGAGGGATTAAAGATACTAGAGAACTGGTCCCGAGGTGGTCACAAACAGTGCATCCACTTTAAGTTGCAGCCTCTTTTTTATTCGTGCTGGTTCTCCTCTCATCGACAAAAACAAAAGCCCCCCGAGCGTTTACCTCGAATTTTCGGCTCAATCAATGACACACACACGAGGAGGGCCCCGGCTTGCGAAATTGTAATCCGCCAATGTGTCCGGCTGGAGAGGCCCCTTCACGGCGAACTTAATTGACCGGGCGCGGAAAAAAACGTGGCGCAGGAATGTGACATCGCTGAGGGCGCGCACGATCTTGTGATCGGTGATGCGAGCGCGTCGACACTAAGCCTGCGTTTCAGGGAACGATGACTATAAGCTTGAAGTCGAGAGGAACCGGCTGTTAGGCTTTCTCCTTTTATGCTGGTCCGTCTTACTCACTCGGCCGGCCCTCGCAGCCGCCGCAGCTTTCAGTATTTTCTCCCTTGGCGTGTTTCATTCATTCGCCGGCGCGCACCGTTTATTCCGATATCCGTCTTTTGAATTTCGTTACTTTTTCACGTCCCGACCCGAAAACCCCCAGTCATTTACATTTCGTACGTTTACAATTTTTCAAACTATCATTTCAAAAACAAATAGTTGGGAGGAGAGATTTCAAAACGAGAGGCTGTGCAAATTGAAATATAAGTTTCAAAAATGGGCATTCTTAAGGTAACTGATGTAACTTTGTGAAATTGTAGGGTATTTTTGTAATTTTCAATTATTCATTTAGGAATTTAGATATGTCTATAACCAAATTTTGGAAAATGTTTATTATCTCTAAGATTCATTCAGAATTTTGACAAAATGATGTATATTAACATACAAGACTTGCATTCTTACAATATTTTGAAGATTCTTTTGTATATTTTGTACATATATATTGATATATATTAATTAATTATTTAATTTTTGTATTGCAAATTTGCAGGTTGAAAAATTTTTTTTCCTAAACATAGTTCATTTTAAACAAATTCTGACTTTCCAAAAAAAAAAAAACATGAACATAATTAATTATCATTAAAAAAACATAATTTTGACTGTACCACATGTTCCGCTTATAAAATATTACTTTATTCTTTTAATATTATTTAATTAATATTAAGGAATAAAAAAATATTATTATTTCCTCATTTATTTATAAAAAATGAAAAAAAATCTCAACTGAAACGAAATTATTTATGATGTTACAGGATTGGAGGTGTTGAAAATTTCATTGAACCAAAACAGAATGTAAGACTATAATTGATTTATCCGTGTGTACTTGATATTGTGGCAAGAGCAGATGGCAGCTGATCGAAGGTGGCGGAGACATATGGTCATCTATTTTCTGTAATGACTAAACCGTTTTTTGGTCAGTCGGTGAGATCACAGGAAAGAGACAGGCCAGTCTTCGTTGGCAACGAAAATGATTTATCCCGCCACCAGCACTTCTGAATGAAACAAAAATAAAAGGAAAAACCATCCCCCCTCGCTTTGTTTCGCGGGACTTGCAAAAATTGAGACGCAGTTATTCAGATCCGAGAGCAAGAGAAATCAAAACGCGAGCCCATCATTTAATAGCGAATCCATCAAGGTAATTTACGGAAAGATTGGAATCATCATTATTGCAGCAGTGTGTGCGTGGCCTCTGCATCACCAATAGACCAGCCACCGGTGACTAAACATATTTTTGCTTTTCCCGTGGCGGAAGCTTTCAAAGGGAAGTTGCAGGACGGAAAAACAGGAAGGAGTTAGAGAAGCTAATGTATATAAATCAGTTGGAACCATGGAAAAAATATTCCTCAACATTGTAACCGAATATTTCTTCAGAATTACGTAACTTGTGATGTAATATTACACTTTCTAAGTAGTAACATATAATTTGTGTAATTTTACAATGAAATTGTAAAATTACTTTTTGCAGAATTATATTCTGTATTTTGTATATTCTGTATATTCTGTACATTGAAAATGTAGAATGGCATTGTACATCATATAGTTTTGCATTGATTTTTTTGATTATAAAAATTATTAACTCCAATGTCCTTGTTTTAATAACAAAAAAATCAACTCCAAAGCCAAGTAATAGTTTTTTGAATCTCTTTCTGAACTGGGCCTAAGGAGGAAAAAATATTCCCTTTTCAATTTCCCTCTCTCGATTACTGAAACAAAAATTTATCGAAGTAATGATTATTCTGATTTAGTTTTCTGAATCGGTATTTTTCAACTCGCTTTGTCTGCTTTGGAAAATACTGTCATAATCAACTATTATTTGCTATTTCATATGACTGGTGTAAAATGTAAAATTTAATGTTTTTCAATTTTTTAAAGTTCAAAAAAAATGATCGAATTTATTAGTAGGATGTAAAACATCACTTTGGATGCATTGGCAGGTAACTGACTTTTATTCAATCATGCAAAAATAGTTTCTGCAGGCTTTTATGGAATATCGCATTATCTTGCTTTGTACAATTTATAAAAAATTAACACACTTTGCAGCATTAATTACAGTAATGAACGCATGCAATCAACTTCTAAGACTATAACAACGTGGACAAAATGTTTGCTAATAACTTTAAAAGGCACAATTACTGTCTATCATACTGCACACACGCGCGATGAATTTTTTCCCCAAAATAAACAAGTTACCCTTCTTTACATGAACAATGTCGGCTAAATTCGTTTTTTTCTTTCTAGAGCGTTAAATAAATGAACGAGTTAATAAATGTCTATATAAAAATTCAAACTTTTAAGAGGAGATATGTTTCAAATTTAGACTTTTAATACTTGTTAAAAGAATCGTGAATTGAGACTTCTAAGACTTGTTAAAAGATCTTGTAATTAGGCTTTTAAGACTTTAAGGCTCAAAGGTCTTAAGGCGCGTACAGTGCTATTTTTTGCTAGCGCGTTTACGCGAACGCATCGCCTAGACTTCATTTCATTTTCATTTTTGAATTGATATTATTATTCCGTGAAGTTAATATTTTTGTTATTGTAGTAATTAAACTTTATGTTTTTCATATTTGTATTACTAAGAATTTGGCGATTTTTTTTTTTTTTTGACTCGCCGAATTCTCATCAATACGAAAAAGGCGTATTGAAATTCGTTTATATCAATTAAATTTTCTGTTTTTCATTTTTGTATTGATAAGAATTCGGGGAATCAGAAAAAAAGATTAAATTCGCAGAATTATTTTTAATACGAAATTAAAAAACAGAAAGTTCAATTGACACTAACAAACTGCAAAAGGCTTTTAGGGTAGTTTTCGATGAAAAATTTGTTCAATTTAAAAAAAAGAATCAAATGCGCCTGATTCGCTTAATTCTTACCAAAACGTGGACAAAAAAATGGTCAATGAAAAACAAAATAATGGAGTCAAAAACTACGCGCCCTTAAAGTATATTGCAATTTTTTAGTGTTAATTGACAAGAATTTGGCAAATTTTAATGTTTTTTTTAAATTTGAAATAATTTTGAGCATATTCCAAACCCTTCGAGCTTTTCCCTTGGGCAAAAATATGTATTTCCACCCTTGGACGGGAATGACCATTTTCCGGACCCCTCTGATTTCCCCTAAGGTGAAAATACTCATTTTTGGCACATCGAATTGCTTTCCCACTAAAAACTGATGAAAGCATAAAGTCTACCATTCTATTCATACTATATTTCCCGTCCAGAAAATATCCAGAGAAAAAAACGGTTTTCATTTTTTTGGTCAAGTACAATAGTCTTGAAAGTAAAAAAAAAAAACACGAAACCTAATTGTGTTCGTTTGTGGGGCGTCAATATATTTAAATTAATTTTTCATGGTTGTTTTCCAGATATTGCGCAGTGAGAAAGGTCAGAAAGTCGTTGTTAACAGGCGAGGAAAAAAAGGCGCTTGTGATTTTTCCTCGCGTTAAAATGTAACGGCGTTTGACGAAAGGGACGGAATGAAAGGAAAGGAAGAGATCAAGTCGGGTCACGGTGGGCTATTGAGTCATTAAACAGAGTCATCGACAAAGGAGAACGAGACGGAAAAGAGTACGGTCGTGTAGGTAAAAGTGAGATTACCGCTGACATGTAAACGAGAAGGGGTATTTTGCTTTGATATCGCCGCCGTAGCACGCGATCGCGCGCTACCATCATTTTTCCCGCGTATGCATTTGTAAAAAAAAAAAAAAAACTGCACCGGCGACAGATCAGCGCGCCACCGACTTTTCCAACAATGCGGGAGGATGCGCGCCGCGACAGAATAATTAGCCCTTTTACGTCTCGCTCGAGGCGAGCGCCAAGTATTATTGAGATCACAAAGAACACAGGATACTTTTCGTTCCTTTGTTGTTTCGATTATTTTTATTGCCAACCCGAGAGAGGCTTGTCCCTTATTTTGTCATTGCTCTTTTTCACCTCTCACTTTTCATCTTCGCCATTTGTATGCATTTTTCCAACATCCAGCTTTTATTTTCGAAAAAAACACACAAAAACAATTAAATAAACAACAGACCAAATTAATTATTTATCAAAATATAAAAGACAACAAACAGGCGAAAGAAAACAAAACCAAAACAAAAGAGGAAAAAAGTAAAAATCATATGTGCAAAAAGCAACGTGACAATTTGGAATGGAAGTTTCGAGAAGAGGAGAAGAAAATGTTGAACGATTAAATTTTATTAGTTGAGCAGATTATTTTTTATTGAAAGAGTTAAAGATTTGATAGAGGAGGTCCACAAAAGTGGCGATATAGAGAAGTGGAAAAAGGCAATAACGGAACGAATCACGTCGAGGACACCAACTGAACTTCAAAGGAGTCTTTGATGATTTCCGCTGCTGTTGGCTGGCATTGCGAGATCTTGATAAGCCGGCATTATATATGTCGGTAGTGTGGTGGTGCTATCCTACGCAGCGCGGTATCATATTGTATGGCCAAACCAGTTTTCGTTCGAGAGCGCATCGCGTAATTAAATACAACGTCAGAAACGAGCGACTCTCTCTTTCTCTCTCGCGTGGGGACAACGCCCCGGCTACAGTATTGTCTCGCACTTTTGACGCGCGCGCCTTTTTTTCGTCGCGTAACATTTGCGCGCGCGCCCCCGCGGGCGCTCACGCGACGATCAAATTCTAGTACCTAAAAACGTTTTTAACCCTCTAAGCACCGCGCCTCGAAATTTTCCGAATCACACCGTGTGGGTCTGACAGACCCGAACTGCCTGAAAATGTTTATAACATCAACACATAATATAAAAAAGAAACATGTATTGAAGATATTGAAAATTTGAAGCCCGTGGAAAAGAATTATCATCCTAACAAAGCAACTAATTTTTTTATATTAAAATTATCAACAATAATATGAAAGAAAGTTCCAAAGAAAATTGAAGAAGAACTGATCTGTAAAGGAGACAAAATTTATTTTGCAATTATAATGAAATTGGAGAGATAATCTTTTAAAAAAACACCCGAATCCTTGGAACGCATTTTGTTTACATTTTTTTAACGTTTTTTTATCCAAAGTCATTTTTATTTCAACGATTTAAACAAGTTAATGCGATTAGTACACAAGCTCCAAGGTCATTCATGTTTTTGACGGTTGGAAAATGTTAGTTTGTATTTTCAACTTCAGTTTTGTTTACAAGTTTAATTGAAGGACATTAATGTTGAAGTTACAAGTTCATCTGTGATGTTTGGAAAAAGAAATAATAAACAACAGAGGTCATTCATGTTGTTTACAAATAGAAAATAGTTAGTTTGTATTATAAGGTCAGTTTGTTTACAAGTTTAATTTAAGGTCATCAATGTTGAATTTAAAAGTTATTTTGAATGTTTTGATAAAGAGAAATAATAAACAACAAAGGTCATTGATGTTTTGAACAAATGAGAAATAGTTTATGTAGTTAAAAAAGTCGTTTATTTTACATCTGTAAATAGCTTTTTAAGATCATTAGTGTGTTAGTGTCTTTTTAAAAAAAAAAGTTACTAAACAATTGTCAAAAGTGTCTTTTGTTCTGTGTTTTTGAAGAGTAAAGAAGGGAGAGGTTAAAAACAAGTCTACAAACTCAGAAGTCAACAAAAATGAAGAGAGAAAATTTGCGAGGGAAGAGGGGGGGGGGTGAGCCTTTTAATTTGGAAAGCGCCTTCGTCAAAAGAAGAGCGCGTGCGGCGAACGAAGAAAGCACCAGACAGCGTCATCAAAGGCGCCGCGCGCACCTCGGCGTGTCGCATTTTTACCCGACTATTCTTCTTGGATCGTCCTGTGGTCCCTCCCCACCCGACGTCGGCTCTATTATTTTCCTCCTTCAACCACCGATTAAGCTTTGATGCTTTAAACCATTCGTCAACATTAACAGTGCAATCAATACACCCGTACCAGAGACACCATTAGAGGGTGTCTGCCCGCTTAATGGGTCACACTGTTAACTTTTGTATCGTCGTCTTTTGCACTCGCTCCTTGTCATTTTCACTCGCATTTTTACTATTCTTTTATTAGCCAAAACTCGCCCTGTTTATATTCTCGACTTCTTTTCCTTTACTTTCTCCAACTTGTTTATTTACCCTTTCTTTAGTTCTCGTCTGCTGTTTACTTCTGTTAATTTGTCTTGTTTTCCTTATGTAGATGCGGTATTGATTAAAGCTTAAACAGTTAGACAAGTTTAGTCTGTAATGAATTTCCAACAATACGAGAAACGATGGATGTGAAGTTTTGCACTCGAAGTTTTGTTGAAAATCGGGTTAAATAACTGGGGTCAAAGTGCACTAATCAGTTTAACCATTTATTCCTTACATTTTTAAAAAATAAGGTACATTGAATCAGAATTGAAATAGAAGTAGTATTGCTTACTACCCCCACCCTCGACTAATTTTTAAATCTCCTTCCCCTTCCTGCATTCCAAGCATGAATACATAACCCCCACTCTGATGTTTTCCAAACACTATTAAAAAGTTGGGGTATATCAACATACTTTTTCCATGCCTCATAAAATAAACAATAATTTCGTTGTTTACTTGTTTTAATACATTATTTAAATATTTATCTATACACTTCAATTATTATTTGTATTAAAATTTATGATATTTTTATTAATTTTTAAAAGTTTTAATTGTAAATTCTTTAATATTAATATAATGTATCTTTTACTCCCCCCACTTTCGGCTAATTTTGAAACCCCCTCCCTTCAGCATTCCATGGATGAATACAAAACTCCATATCTTAAAAAAACAAACGATGATTTGGTTCATTACTTGATATAATAAATTATTGTACTATTTTTCTATTTCTACAAAAATATTTTTGCACTATTATTTATTTACATTTTTTTCAAGTTTTATACTCTTATTTTCATTCAAATTTGTTGTCAAAACATCGATTATTTGTGGAAAAACCGAATTTTACTGAGCATGTTCAAATGATAATTTCGATTTTTGGATTTCCAAAACTTAGAAAATATTTCAACATTTCAAGAACTTATATGCAAATAATTCAGGACAATGCGGAGTTAGATTTGCGTAAAATTTATGTAAAATTTGACCAAAATTTACGTAAAACTGGTTAACCCTAAGTGCGGAAATATTATTTTCCATGTTTTGCGCAAATGATTTTTTTTATATTTGCAAAAGTGATAAATTATTATAGGTAGATAGACAAAAAATTCTCAGTGACTTTTTTTCTGGAATGATATTAACTAATGATTATTATTAATTAATGATACTAAAAACTACTATTTATTTCTACAATTTATTAGATTTTTTTGTTATAATTTATTGATAAGAATTTTATTATAAAACAAAAACAGTAACGTTGTGAACTCTTTGGAATTCCCAGGCACTCTTTGAAATTCTGTAAAAAATTCTAGAATTCTGCGCAACTCTATAGAACTCTTAGAAATTCCCGTGGACTCTTATAGGGAGTGTTCCGCAGCCAACTTCAGATGTCACCAAATTTTCTCCAAAGGAGGGAGAAATACGAAAGGGGGAAAAGTTTGAGAGGCTGTGAAAACAAAGTCGGGCAAGTGGAGGGGGCCGTGCAGGCAAAGATAATGGTATTAAAGCTTTAAAAGATCTTAACCTAACCGTTAGTTTATTCGCATGAGGGAGTCAGAGAGAATGCCTACATCAAAGCGAACCGCTTCTGAGCTTATTCTCCCGCACTCAAGGGAGACAAATGGCTTCCCACTGCCGACGTTTTCACTGCCACTTGCACCGTATCACGAACCTATAACTTATTCTTACATATTTCATTAACCTTCGCGCCCGAATCCTGCACGCTCGCTCCTCTAACGCAATTTAACGTCAACCCATTGACCGCAAACCGATCAGGAAATTGGCTTCGATCAAGTCAAAGGCTTCCCGAAACGCCTCATTTCCATCTGTCAAATCTGTATAAACATTTCACCCGCCCTGCATACTCAAATATGTTCATTCTTACGCCTGGAATATAGTTCTACGCGTACAGAATGATTTAAAAAATCATTTTTTACATTTCACATGTATGTGTAAAATTACACTCACTTTTGTAAATTGTTTTTCATTCAAATCACAAAATTGCAGTACATACTCTGTAACTCTTCAGTCTAATCGTAAAAGTACAGTGCATGTAACGTAATTATAAATTAAAGACTTTTAATTATACAAAATGTGTTTTGTAATTTTACACTAAATTTGTAAAATTACATGATATACTTCTCACGTTTGCATTGAAATGATAGTTTTTCAGTATATTAGTACAGTTTTTACATTTTACACGTTTGTGCAAAATTATACAATACACACTTGGTAAATTTTTAGTGTAGTCGTAAAATTAAAGCTTATGTAATGTAATTCTAAATTAAAGATATTTAATTACAACGTGTTTTCTAATTTTACACCAAATTTGTGAAATTGCATTATAACTTTACATTGCAACAATTTTTCAGTATATCAGTCCAATTTTACACTGAAATCATAGAATTAACAATATACCAAATGTCGAATTATAAGATTAAACGTTTTTCAAGGTTTGCAGTATTTCCAAGGTTCTTTAACATTAACATCGGTCGACTTTTTAATTGTTTTTACCGAACGTATCACGAGATAATTCAATTGTAAAATTTAAATTAAATTCAGACGGTCGAATTTTTTTTTCCAGCTGTCGGTGTACACACAGAGCCAGGCAGCCAGTGCCACATCATGTCAATTACACAACCTTGCCGGGAACATTTTAGTCGGCTTTCGAGGATACGGAACGTACTCGACTTTTAATGCTCAGATCTTGAAGGACTTCTGGCTGGAAAAGTTCCAAGATATTACAGTTTCTGTGGATCAAAGGATTCGCGGTCCGGCGATTATAAACTGATTTGACATTCTGATACCCACAGCCTGGGAGTTACTGTATCAAACCAAAATCTCGTGTTTCAATCATTCCAACCAACTTTGTTTTTGCTTTTTTATGTTTTGTTATCGCTCGTGTGTTTTCAGTTTCAGATTTCCGCTCTGTTTGGGTTATGAAAAAAAGGATGCGTCAAATAAGCCGGCGCAATCGTGGACGCCAGTCAATCGAATTGCACTCTGAATTAGTTAGTGCAAGTGACGACCGACGCATTGTTCCTTCCGACATCAACTTTTTATACCCTTCGTAGTCTAAGGGCGACGAGAACAATACCGTCAATACAATCTCAAATACGTACTTGCTTCTTCAAAGAGGCTATCACGTTAGATTATATATATAATTATAATTAAATATATAATTATATATGCTACAAAAGATCAGAAATGTTTTTCCATAGAATTATAATATTTCAATGTATCATAATTAATATATTAATTTGAGTTTCGATATTATTATAATGTAAATTGTGTATATGATATATTTATATATATTTTTTATAGTATGATTTATTCATATATAACATATAATCTATACTTCAAAAGATCAGAATTTTTTTTCATTTTCCAAATAATTATGATATCATTATTTATATTTTATAATAATATTATTTATACCCATATATAACATGTATAATTATATATACAAGAAAAGATGAGAATTTTTTTCCAAATTCTATTATTGTACATACAATACATTTAATTATTATAATTTAAATAAAATAATCAATATAATAATTCCATTTAATTAAAATATAATTCATTCATATGATATATTTATTTTATTTATATTTATTTATATACATAACATGTATAATTATATACATATATTATGAACGAAAAAATTACGATTTGAACAAAAAACTGAATAAAAGAAGTTGGACGAATTTGAATTTTGGTTTTTGAGGTATTGTAAACGAAGGAGATTTTTCGGATCTGCAAACAAAAGGAAGAGGCAAAAAATGTGAAAAGCGGTGAGCACTTTCAAACGGGATTCGCCTTGCATAATTAAACACCAAGACATCTCCAGGTCTGAGTGGTATAATCCAAATATATTCGCGATAGCACTCTCAACATATGATTACGTGACTTTTGTCGTGTAATCACATTCAGTTCCGCATGACTGAACGCTAATCGCTGATTGCATCTTTCATCAAAAACNTCGATACCTTTTTATGCGCGCAGCGGAGGTGACTTTTTTTATTTGTCGCATGCCCCGTTGTTGTCACCCCTGTTTATATCAAGGGTTAATCTGGGGTGGCGCACTTCCCCTACCTGTCAATGTCGCAGACATCGTCGCACCTTGCCTGCTCAGGGGTTAATAACACCTGCAAGTTCGTCACACTCATCCGCATTTTTTGACGTCGTTTTCATTTAATGTCACTCGACAAACCAAAACAAAACATCCGGTCGGACGAATTTCGACCAAAATTACTATCCAAATTTCCGTCCAAAAGGATGCAAGGTTTGGATTTTTTTTTTGATACACAATGTTTTATTATTTAATAAATTGTTGGCTTTTGAGATTGTACAATGTTTGTTTGTCAACAATGTAATTCCGTGTGAACAAAACGTTTAAACAGCGAGTTTTCCTATTTGTGTAAACTCCGTTGAGGAAACATTTATTCAGGAGAGAAATCGTAGATTGAAATGGATGAAAGTGAGATAACTGAATCGAAACGTATATAACCTCAACTTTTGATTCACGTTAGAACTCGAGCGATAAACTAGCTGAATTTACAACGAAACCATGAAACAAAAAGGGAAACCCAAACGGATTCGTTGGAGATTTCCAAAATGCAACGACAAAATCAGGTGATAAAAAATGGGGAACGGAAATTTTTTGGCAAATGTGCGGCATACAAAATTGGGCTGATTGTTTTTGTTTCCCGTTTGTATGTGGTAAATAAACGGGTTGGAAAATAAAAAATGAGGTTTGTGCAAGAGGGGGATTATGGGGAAGATGAAAATAAATGGGAATGAAAAAGAGGCACTGGGAGGGCTGCGACACAAAGGGCTCAAAAATGAGGTACGTTTTGGAGCAGCGGTGAAAAATGTTACAGAGACGGTTGCGGTAAAAAAACCGGAGCAGCCTCTTAAAAAGTGGGAAGGCGTGCGAAAATAGTGCAGCGTCGACTCACCCGATTAAATGTTGCTTCTGAGTGCGCATCGAGGTATTCTTTGTGCCGAAAAGGAGCTCGAGGCAGGGCTCGTGGTGCGTGGCTGCATCACGTATCCAAATCCAAGGCTCGACGAGGCTCTTTTGGTTTTTTTTATCCTCGGCGAGCACGAGCGCCGGGCATGATTTTTGCAAGACGCTCGGTCTGCTGGTCGCGCACACGGCCACACAATGCACACAAAAATACAACACTTGGCATCCACTTTGGTGTCGCGAACGCCCGGGACTGGTGACGCCGGCCCAATTGACTTTTCGCGCGTTATCGCAGGGTTATCGGCGGCTGTTCGGTGTCATCGAGAGGCGCCAATCTTTCGCAATCGCCATGGGCTTCGTGTCGCTGCGGCCGCTGCGTCTCGTGCTGCACCGCTGCACGAGATTGCCACAGAGTCGGGCGCGCGAGAGATTCTTGACTAGCGCCCTCCCGTAGCCCTCCGCACAACTGAGGAACTCGCGGCCAATCAACGCGACGCTTTGCCCTATGGCCCCTCGCAGGTGCGTAACGTATTTTTCTCCATCGGAAACACATCTTGCAATGTTTTATCAAAATGTAAACAAAAAAGGGATCTCCCGCTGTTTACTGGTGTATTGTGAACATGTTTTCTTTTTTTCGTCAAGGTTAACGTTGGTAAATAGTAGGATGGGAAAAAAATTTTGGAAATGAATATTTGAAAATTGTTTTTTTGTTACAGAAACAAATTGTTATGTTTGTGTTAATGGAAATGAAATTCATATTCATTGTTTACTTTTTTATTAGTAAGCAATTTTTTTCAAGGTTACAAATTAGGTAAACAAAGTTTAGACAAATTTGAAAAATTCCAATTTTTGCTGATTGCATTTTGAAAAATGGTAAAAAAAAGAAAAAATTTTAATTCAGTGTTATAACTTTGTTTATATTGAGAAAAACACAATATTTTGATTTGAAGTGTTCGCAT
The DNA here is from genome assembly GCA_025266255.1 of Trissolcus basalis. Classification (NCBI taxonomy): domain Eukaryota; kingdom Metazoa; phylum Arthropoda; class Insecta; order Hymenoptera; family Scelionidae; genus Trissolcus; species Trissolcus basalis. The sequence continues at coordinate 18,405 of JAAMPD010000270.1, forward strand.
TGTAATTGTACTTTTTTTTCTTTGCGATATTTTGTTGCTTTAATGTTTTGAAATTAAAATTCATTGTTTACTTTTGTGTTATTGAGAACTTTTTTGTCAAGGTTAAATTAAATAAACAAAAGTTTAAACAGACAGAATTTAAAAAATATTTTTATTTTACATTAAAAACTCAATCAAAAATTTTTGTTAATTTTTCAATTCAGTATTTAAAAAAAAATTCAATTCAATATTTCATGATTTTATTTACATTAAACAAAAACACAATTTTGATTTCTAATGTTGACCTACACTGTAATTACTTTTTTCTTTCGATGTTTTTGTTATGTTTTGTCTGAAATTATTGTAAATAAAACAGTTGGGCAAATTGAAGAACTAAAAAAAAGTTGCGTGAAATTGTGGCAGAAAAGAAGACCGCGGTCATAAATTTGGAGGTGTCAGCGGTGTTTATTTACAATTTAGAAAGTGATTACGCATTTTGGGGAAAAGCTTCTTAGACAAAGGTGAGGCGATTGCGGGGGGAAGCTTCCGCTGCACGGTTCATTATCTCATTTTCCTTTGAACTCATTGAGAAAAGCCGACTGAGGTTCGGACGGTTTTCATAATCGGGTCAACATTTCGGACTCGCCTGGTCGTCAACTGCCAAGGCGGCTCTTCTTTGAAGATCAACAATTGTTCTAACACTGACTTTGCGCCTCGGTGAGTTTTCTTGTTTACACAAATGATCCTTCAATTTAGTTTTCTAAGGATCCGAAAAAAATTGTATTTATCAAGGTGATAAAAATGTTTGACTTTTTTATCCTTCAAATTTGGTTTTTTCTTTTCAGAAGATACAAAAAACCTGAATAGGCATAAAAAATTTGAAAAATAAAATTTAAATTTGACCGATGTTTTCTCTTTCAAAAAATATTAACTTTAAAAATTATAAAAAAATTAATAACAAAAAGTCAGATTGAAAAAATGAAGAAATTATCTTGCAAAAAATATAAATTTAAAAATTGTAAGAAAATTAATTGAAAAATTAATTACAAAAAGTAAGACTGAAAAAATTAAGAAATCGGTTTAATTAAAATTGTTGTTGTTTAAATTAGTGGTTAACGAATTGGTTCACAGGAATGAGAATAGTTTGATTAAATATCTGAAAGTATATAAATGAGTTTGGAATTCAAAAGCACTTCATTTTGTTGGCTTCGATGCGTTTGACTGTGCTCCATTCATTGATAGAGAGCAACTCGGGTGTATTTAAAACATGGACATTCTTCCTTAATCCACCCTAATATGTTCATCATAAGGTTTCCATCAAAACTCGAGTATCTCCACTTGACAAACAAATATATCAATTCAATCAAATTTCAATTTTCACAATTTATCTCAATCGGCCACTTAATTTCCTGATCTGATTAATTAACACGATTAACAAATTTCATTTTTAATTACAATAACATTTTTTTTCCTTTTGCAATAGGTTTAATGAATTCAACAAATCTAATAAATTCAATAAGTTTTACAGATTTATTCATTTTGTTCAACATGATCAATTGAGGATTTTCAAATCGTCGATATTCCCCTAGTTCTGTCCTTGTAAACGGAACTGAACTTGCCTTGTAAACGTACTACACCGTTTGAATTATTCGTCAGCAACGTTGCCACATATCTTTTGTTCTCAAACCCCAAGAAAAGATCCATGAAATGTTTAAAATTGAAATTAAAACTAACTAACTACAAAAATGTCAAACATGAAAACTGGATTTGTTATAAATTTTATTTATCGTCTCAACATTTGAGCTCAATCTTACAAGCAAACAAAAATGTTCTACTGTTTAACTAGAAACAGTAATTATGTACATCATTTAAAAGCGCCCTTTTAAATTAAACTTGCATCTCAAACTTGCTGCTTCTTCTTTTGCTTTTCCATCTTGCGTTCCTCTTTTTTCTTTGCCTTCTCAGTCTCATCGTGAACGCGCCGTTTTTTCCTCAACAGCCAGACCTCCTTGGCTCTCTCCTGACGTCCTTTCATCATGCCCTTGTACAAATTCCTGTGTTTCCTGGGAACCATCTTCTCCCGAAGACGATAAGCTTGTTTATCCTGACGATCTTTCTCCCAGGCCACTTCTGTCACCACTTCAGATTTCAACACCTTCGATGGTTTCACGTTTCTCTGCCTCTCTAAATCTTTCGCATACTCTCTCTCAGCTTTGTTTATTATACTATCATCTCCATCATCATTTTCTTCCTCCGATTCTTCCATTTCCTCTGAATCATTCTCTTCTTCCTCATCCACATCTTCATCTTCATCTTCATCTTCATCTTCTTCATCATCTTCTTCATTGTCTTCACCTATAAAAACAAATCCAAATTTTAATTCACCAAATCATAATTTTTCATACTAAATATTCTATGTTAAACTCCATTTCTTGTATTCCATTTTTTAAATTTATTTTTGTTCGTGTAAATTACCTGTCTTCATTTTGTATTCAGGATCAAGTAAAATTCGCTCCTCTGGTGGGATGTACGTTTGGTCCCTCCTGTTATCTGTGAATGGCGAAAGATGAGGAGGCAACGTGCAACCCATCAAATAATTCTCAACTGGTAAAAGTTCTCTGCGGTTTACTGAATCGAACACCCACTGCGGTTGGATGTAATACCTGTTTTGGAAAAACAAAATCCACCGATTTTAATCAATTGTATATAAATATTTTAATTATCATATAAAATACACCGATTTTCAAACGAAAAAAGAGTCAAATGTCTTATCGTTTTACCTTGAAAGGTACTGTTTTTCCATGCTGGGCCTATCGACAATCTGATGGGTGATGGTCTCATCGTCTTCGTCGAACGTTGACCCGACAAAGAGCAATTTGTCCCACGAAACTTCAGCGCCGAAGCAGCGCAACACAAACACCAACGGCTCACGTGGCACCTCACGATTGATAAAGATCTTCAAGCCCTTGAACAGCGTTTTCAGTTTCTTCACTTTCGCTGCTTCCTCCTTCGCAGCTTCCATTTCTGCACTTGCGTCCTAAAATGAACAAAATTAAGTTGAATTTAAAATTCCAACTCGATGGAAATTGAAAAATAATTGAGTAAATGATAGAACTTGTAATTACTTGTGCAAATTCGTCGATTTCCAATTCTTCATCATCTTCTGGAGCTCCGCTTACTTTGATCAGTGGAACGTTCAGGGCAGCAATTCTTTCCGAGACAAATGCTTCCTCGTCTACGAGTTCTTTTTCTTTATATTCTGTAATAAGAAAAATTGTGCAATTAAAACAAAAAGTTTCATCAAAAAATGGTTATAAAACTTGTAAGAATTGGAGCAAAAAGTAAATTAAATGAATTAATTTTAACAAATGAAAATTTTGCAAAATCGTAATTACCAACAGAATTGAACTTTGGTGGATAGTACAAGTTCATGGTGTTGTAAAGTCTGTAATTGACGAATCCCAGCATCACAATATAAAATTCAACAAAAGTTGACATGACACGAAAATCAACATCGGCTTTCGCCTGGGGCTCGAATGAAAAGTGATGGGGCACGATCCAGGTGATCTTCTGGCCCTGGATCTCAGCTTGGTAATAGTAGCCCTTGATAGAAATGAACACCTTTCTAAGCGCCTTGGCTGCGACGATTGCGTTCATGAATTCAATTGTCAATCTTCGACATAGGATGCTCTGATCTCGGGGTATGTGGGCCATCGATGGAAACGTGCTGAACAAAAAGCAGAGACTCAGACAGTCGTCCAGGTCTCTCAGAGCATCTACAAATGTTGGGTAACGTTCTTTAACGATGTGATCGATTTTAATTTGCGGGTGGTTGCTTAGGTATCTTTTCATCTCGGCTCTATTTCTCATGCTCCTGGCTCGAGCAACTTTTCTGTTGAAAACCTATTTAAATAGACATAAATTAATATCAACAATTGTATAAAATTAAATTAGTTTAGAAATTAGTATAACAGTAAATTATTAGATCAGTAACTATAAAACTTGTTAAAATGTTTGTTAACACTTCAAATCAATTTTTCAGTTTGTTTATATAATGTTTAAACAATTATATATTTTATGATTTATGTTTTTATAAAATTGATCTATGAAAAAACAAAACATACCTTCAGTTCCCGAAATTTATTTATAATGGGTTCGTGTAAGAGGAACTGAATATCTTTTTTGTGGTACATTGTTTTTCTTGTGTAATGTCCCTTGTTGGCCCTCTTGAGATTTCTGGGCTCGCGGGGATAAATCCCTTTGATAATGCATAGTCTTCGGAAGTCCTTCAAATTGAGCTGCAGTTTTTTCAAAGCTGCCTTCCTCGACATAAACTGTGTCGCTTCACCAGATTGGTACTAAAAATTAAATACATTCATTTATTAAAACAGAATAGAAGTGGAATATTGTGATCAGTATTTTTTTTTTTGTTTGTAAAAACTGGAACGTGTTGAGTGTAAACAAAATATTATTTGAAATTGAGCACGTACCTTTTTCTTCCCTATGGCAACCATTTTTTTGGTTTTACCAATGAACGATCTGTTGATTAAAAAAAATTGCTATTTTTTTAAAGAAAATAGCAAGTAACAATTCACTGTACCACACACGTTCTAAACCATGTGGCTTAGTTAAAGTTAACCTTACAAGATGACACTCAATAATAAAGGCTGTTTCTTGCGAGTTCATGAAAACTCGGCACAACATTTCAAACAGCGCCACCTACCGTAATTACAAAATGAGAGAAGTAAAAAAAACAATTAAACTTTTCAGAAAACCAACCTATAAAACAATTTTTAAAAATGTTTTCAGCAGGTGTTATTTTTTTTAAATAAATGAAAACATGTTTTCAGTTTTTTACAAAATGTATTTATTCATATAAAATGGCGAAATTATAATAGTATGTTACAAACTATACAACATTAAGTATAAATTAGAGCTGTACAAGTTTTTTATTCAGTCAATCTTATTTAGTTTTCAGTTTGATTCCCTTGCTGGTCAAATCAACGATGGCTTCTTTGATTTGCTGAAAAAAATAAAAGCAAAAATTAATAGGAATACTTTTTTGACAAGTCTGACATTAGGACTTTGTAAATTAATAAACAACGAATCAAAATTGATTAATTAACAATCAAGTACCTCTTGCAATTCATCCGCAGCTTCCTTACAATCATTAAACGTAAACACCCTGTATAAAACAGTGACAAGGGCGTAAATACCAAAAAGGAAAACAATAATGACAGGAAGAAATTGGATTGCCAATTGGAGTTCCTCTCGGAGTGCGCTGTGATCATATCCAAATAACAACCCCAGCCATACTCCTGTGAAAATAAATCCGCCTGCAAGCCATTCCATCAACTTTGTCATCTAAAAAAACAAAAACAGTTATTGCTTTGACAAACACTTTTTTCTCATTTGATTATCAAAAGAATTGTTAGAAAACAAATAAAGTTCATTTGATGTTTGATTCTTCGACAAATCACAAGTTGTAAGATACGTTTTAGTAGAAATTAATGTACCTTGTTTTGAAATGCTGACTGGAGTTGGAATGAAACTGGATTGTTTAGAGGTTATACCACGTTACAATGCCGCCATGTTTACAATTATAACTCTATTATATCTGAATCGCTGACTTGTTCAAAATCGAAGTAACTTGAAAAGTGGCACAAAAAAGATGGATGGAAGAATTTTTTTAGGAACGACTATAGGTTTATGAAATAACAACTATTTTATTTACAAAGTACAAAAAGTAGAGTATTTATCGTACAAATTATTCCACTTCGAAATCGTCCCTCTGAAAAAAAGAAAATCAAATTTTGTTAGAAATAAGTTGGTAGTATAAAAATTTGGTTAAGGAAAAAGTTAAAAAAAAACTGACCATGTTGTTGTATGTCAATACGTGTTTCTTGATCGCAGAAGCGTCAACCCAAGTCACGAAGTCTTCCATGTTTCTATAAAATGAACAGACGAATTAGTTTTTTGATTCATATTGTTTGAAACTTGAAAAACCTAATTGAAATAATGTCTAATCTACCTTGTTACTAAAAATGCAGGATCTTTAATTATTTCAGGACCCACGCGAACGTGGCCCTGCTCGATCAGCTGTGTGGCCATTTTCAAATTCTCACACATCTTATTTCTGACCATAATAATTGGCAATCTTCTTCTGCAGAATGAACCTGCTGTCAGCTTTTGTGTCATCGACAGATCCCATTTGGTCGGAATCAAACCCATCATGTACAATTTTTCTAAGAGCAATGCACTCTGCTCAATACGAAACGGATGATTTGGATCCAGTTCTTTGATCTTTATTCCAAGTTCTCTGATCTCGCGAGCCAATTTGTTGTACCTGAAATCAAATTAATAAGTAAATTACAAATCTTGAATAGCAAACTTTTAATAAAATAATTGAAAGAACATTTGACTCACTTTGTGTAATCCTCCCTCTTTTGTATTCTGTACTTTCTCAAGACCCTGACTTCGTGTAAATTGTTGTCAGCATTCCAGGAGATGAAGTCGACCTTTTTGAGCAATTTCTTCTCATGATATTTCAAGTTACGGACCATCTTGAGTCCCTAAAGTATTCAAACTTGATCTGTCAACAGTAAGTTAAACAATTTGTTAATACGACATTTGTTAATCTAATTTTTAAGACTTTTAACATATAATGTATTTGAAACTTTGTATTATAATTATATTTATTATCCTATGTGATTTTTATGAATTCAAAAAATGGGCCTCATTCATTAGTTTTAGCAACAAACATGTTTTTTATACACTCCTACTAAGACTAAGATTAAACTTTTATATATAACTAAAGATCAATAAAGATAATTAAAATCAGTTAAGCTAAGACAAGGTGATAGTAGAAGATGAAAATATCATATAAACATTATAATCAAAGGGTGGTAATCCCTTTTTTTATTAAAAATAAAAAAACTAACAAAACAAAAATGTGTCAACACCACATGTCACTAAGAATTGTATTTACAAGACCTACAAAATAACCAAACCTAAAATATGTTACCAACCAACCTTTATTCAAATATCTCAATAGAATGAAAACAATTCATTTACCTCCTCAATTTACACACCCAATTCACCCTTTGTTGACAAATATCAATAATCCTCCCAACTTTTTTAGGTTATGTTCCCCGTTACTTGGATCGTAACAAACTTGTGATCGGGGCTTAATTTTCCAATCATATGGACGTTACATAACCTATTCCTTTTTCTCTTTTGTCTCAGTTATCTTTTCAACACCCGTTGTGACATTCATGAAAATTCATCAACAATCAGAGAACAAACAAAAAAGAATAAAAAAACATTCAAAAAAGGAGGTTAGAAGAAAAATTGAAAAGGTAAGTTCAAATTTGAGCGCGCGAACTTGGTGTGACGCGCGGCAAAAAAGAGACGCGGCCGCGTCTAGATAACGGTTTAGTTTATGGCGAGTGGTCGTATCGAGGCATGTCACCGGCTGTGCACGGCAATTCCCGCCAATCTTTAGCGGTAAAGAAGCGTGTGCAATTAAACGCGGCAAAGTGATGTAGGATCGTTGCCTGGTGCTCGAATCGGTATCGACGAGTGTCCCGCGAGTGAAGCAAGGCCGGGCGCGCCGCGAACGCCCGCCTCGTTCGCTGCCAGCCGAAATCGCGCCTCGCCGGACCGGCAATGCCGCGAAACTAGTTCACGGCGTGTATCGTGAGCGCACTTTGCGAACTTATCCAAATTCTAGGTCACGACTCCACGGTGGATGGCGATTCTTGATCTTGGGCAATTGGTCCCCAAGCACGGGCCTCCGAAGATGCTACAAATTGCCCCCGTGGCCGTGCACCAAGAGTCGCCCAATTCCACGGCCGAGCACACCGTAATGGGTAAACCGACAGTTACAGCCTTTTTCTCATTCCCTCTTCTGTCAATTTAATTGCGGTACCGCGCGCACACACGTACGACCGCGCTCTTCTCTTTTTCCCTGCTTTTACAACACCCGCCACGTTCCGCGCCAATTTTCACCGCTCATCTGTTGCGATTCCACATTGATCCCCGAGCGTCGATCCGCTCCGCATCTTGCGCTCCCGCTTTTTCCCATCGATCCTTCCGCGTGCTCGCATTTTTCAACAATTTTCTTTTCGGTGCGTGGGCGTCCCCCCTCCCCACTCCCCCCCTCAAATTGTTTTCGCCTTTTTTGTTTTTCATTCGTCCTCCATTGTTTGCGGTCTTTCTGAGAAAATAACAAAATCATTTGTTGACTTTTTTCATCGCATTGTTGCAACTTTCTCGACCGTCGCAACATGGTCGTTCCAATTAACTTGACAATTTTGTCTGACCATCTTTTCTCTTTGTTATTTATACAATTTAATAACAATTTAATAAAAAAAACATGTAACATTTAAACATTGTTGATTGTATAATTTGACGATTCCTTAGAAGTTTTTATTTTCGTTTCCTGTTGAGATTTTTTTCCTTGTTTGTTTAACCGAATATTGTCAATTTGGTGAACATTGTTTTTCGGTTGTTTGACAAGGAGAAAAGTTGGTGATTGTAGGGGTGCCGATTTTTCGTCGTACGTTTCCCGCCATTTGAAGTATACGATTATAAAAGACGTGTCTGTTCGCATTCAGAGGAGACAAAAAAATGGTCTCCCATTCCATTGGCAAATTAACATACTTCAACTACGACGTCGATAACGGCGAGTAATTTGTTTATTGCTTGCATAACACTAGATACCAACTTGTTTGACTATTTGCAACCTGCCGTACCGACCGAGTCGCCGATCGATATAAACAAATTCGAATGTTTGACAGATGTCAAGCTTCAGGAGGTCCAAAAGTCGCCTAAACAGTCAAAATAACAAAAAAATGTAAACAAACTGAGGGCGCAAAAAGGACAATCACAAACAAACGATTGGTTTACGTTTTCATTTCGCCCCCGGCTTGTGAACTAAACTGATGAAACGTTGTAAAAAGTTGAAAAAAGGTACCAACTTTCATTTGTTTTTTCGCGCTCGCATTTTTGTCATTTTGCATTTGTTTACAAAAATTGTTGACACTGTGCCAAGAAATTGTTTTTTCCGAGTGAGGATCGAACATTTTGTTTTCCTTTTCTGTTTTGGGTTTGACCTTTGTTTTTAGTTTGATTTTCGTCCTGGGAAATGGTGGAAATGGGAACAATTGGGCGGTTGTCATTTATTCGCAATAATGTTGAATAAAATCAATAATATATAAGAGAACCGCTCGAAAGTTCTGACGCGATGCTCGAACATTCGAGCAGGCCTTGGTATGGGGAGACGCAGACGCGCGGCGGCTCAGTTTGAAAGTTTCTGCGCTCGAGTGCAGTCGATTTTGCGAGACTGAGTTATACGATACAATTAGAAGCTTTCTTTTGGAGCTATCATTGTCACTGGCCACACCTCTGTGATTAAATTGTGCTCCGGAATTATTTCCCAAGCGGTGCCAATTTTGATTTTCAATTAAAATTGGCATTTATTTGGTTCAATTTATAAACTCAGAAACTATTCCATGATTGTGAGTTTCGTGTCGGTACACTTGAATTCGGTATGGAAATCTATTGCACACCCAGTTTTTGGTTCTGGAGAAGTGGGATTCAGAAGTGTAGATACAATGGATTAGAATTCGGTATGTTTCGTCAACCAAAATATCGATCTTGCAAAAAAAAATGAAACCTTTATCGGAATCGAAATTTGTGATTCGCAGCATACAAATATAAGGAGAAAATGTCATTTGTTTTATTGAATTACACCATCTTTTGAGAGAAAGTGAACATGGGAATTGAATTGTTTGATTATATTTTTTTGTTGGTTTGATTGAAGTTTGATCTTGTTTGTGTAAAATGGAGACTAAAATGTTGTTTCGATTTCACAGGCATTTCGAGTGGCAAGAACGCGACCGCCCAATCGCCGGGATCGGTGAAGCGTCCCCAGCCACCTGAGGCCTACTCGCAAAACAAAAAGCGGATGCTGTGTGACCGCAACAATTTCACCGACGTGTCCAAAGACTTCGGGATCACGAGCAGCGAGATCACCCTGACCCGACTGGCGTCCAACATGTCCCCCAGGGCGCACGCGATTGTTGACAAAGCCATCCGCAAGTCTACCCTGTGCGAGCCCAGCGACCCCGCTCAGACGCACTACATCTCCAGCGAAATTTCCATCACAAAAGTTCCGCCCAAGGATGCCGCCAACAGGGACAGGAGGCGGGAGGAGAAGCACTTCCAGGAATCGGAGGCTGACAAAGTTGAACCCGGCTCCTCGGCTCAGGAGGAGGACGAAACCATCTCCAAGTTTTGGAGCAAAACCAGCCGTGGCACCAACCGGATTTCGGCGGCCTCCAATTACCTTAGCGAGTCAAAACCGGACGAAAAGGACCAATCGAGCTCGGGGTTTGAGAATTATAATGTCAGGGACGTGATCAGCGAGGAGAACTGGGACGAGGAGCCCCAGGCCCCGCCGTACCACGCGTACCCGGAGCCCCCGAGGATACTCGGGGACGAGAACTGGGACGCGTACGATGCGAGTGGGAACAACCAGGTTATGATCCAGGACCACTCGAATTACTCCCCTGACAGCGCTTATGGCTCGATGGGCGACTCGGAGATGTCCCACCTGATGCTGGGATTCCCCAACCCGCCTGGGGAAAACAGGTGCTGGCTTAATGCCTCGTTGCACAGTCTCTTTGCGACGCTCTTTTCGCTCCCTGTTGCTGATAATATGCAGCAGCTCCTGCAGAAGGACAAGTGTTCTAAGATCACACTCATGCTGGGCGACCTGCATAAACTTTGGAGAAAAGGCGGCTCGGAGAAGACGAAGATTTATAATACTATAAAGTAAGAATTGTAAAATCAACAGAACAAAAAATTAACAGATAACAAGTTGGAGTTTTTTTTTTGTCTGAATTATAAGTTTAATTATAGTTTCTAGATTGTTATCAGAAGTTTTTATAAAATACAAACATGAAAAGAAACGGAACAAAAAGTGGTTGGATTGGTTACAATTGTTTTAATTGAAATTTTGTCAATTGTTTCAGAAAATTCAAGGAGAGTCTGTCGTCGGTGGAACGAACGTACTGTTCGGATCGGCAGCAGGACGTGTCGGAGTTTTTAATGGCGCTGCTGAATCACCTGAAGACTGAGTTTGACAAATTTTTACCCAAAGAAAAGTCGTGTGAGGAGCGTGCTGGAACGCCTGAAAAGGAGCAGTCAAGTCCAAAGGCCGATAAGAAGTCGGCGTCTCCGAAGATGACCCTGCGAGCAAGCCCTCTGAGGAAGACGTTCTCCGACACGTCGTCGTCGACGATGACAGACGAAAGCGAAGAAGCGGATCCTAAGAAGAACGCGGAGAACCCGATTGACAAGTACTTCCTGCAGAAGATAGTCGAGGATTACGAATGCAAGAAGTGTCTAAAGCATCGGGAGATCCCCATCGAGAATCTGATGGTGTACGTTGACGTACCCCCAGAGAACGATGTCAGTTCCATGGACCTGATTGATGCCATACAAAAGACCTTTGCTGAGGAAGAGAGAAATTTGATCTGTGAGAACTGCAAACACGACACGCACAATATGAAAACCTTTTATAAGGAGTACCCAAAAGTCATGACCATACAGATCAATCGGTACGGCATTACCAACGATGGTATGATGAACAAAATCTGCACCGCCGTGACCATCCCGGAAAAACTTTGTCTCGATGAATTTTTGTTGTAAGTGTTTGAAAAGTTTTATGAAAATTGAAAGAGAAAAAAGGTGGAATTTAGAAAGATTGTTATATGATTTTTGTTTCTTTTTTTGCAGAGATAACCCGGACGTTAAGAGAGTAACGAAAACGTATGAGCCAATATGTATAATTTCGCACGTAGGGAGCAATATGGATTGCGGCCACTACACGAGCTACGTAAAGCACGACGACCAGTGGTTTCATTATAACGACATGAGTGTTATGCCGATGACGAGTAAAGAAGCACTTACAGCCGCGCAGAGCACGGCGTATCTGTTGTTTTACGTGGACAGTGATCTCTTGGACAAACCCAGCTTGGACTGCTATTCAACGCGATGTTCTCCCTCATACTGAGTGTCTCCCTGTTTCCTCGGTTTGTGGACCAACGGCACGTTTGACACTTGCCGTTTGTTCTCAAACTCACATACCTCGCAACAATCGTTTCACTGTTTTTTTGTAAATATATTGACAATAACGCTGCGTACTTCCTTACGACATAACGAGAACATATTTTGTACACATCTTGACGTAACGAACCTCCGAATTTCAAGAGAGCATACAGTTAATTAGGAGAGGGTGTTACGGTTGTGTGGAAAGAAGGAACAAAAAAGAAACAAGTTTTTTCGAACTACCCATTACATATCAGCAGTTAATATTAATATTGTAGAACTAATTTTGCTTCAAGGTAGCAAAAATAGTTTTACACTCGGTTTATTGATGATATAGTTTAACTTGTGTAGTTACACATTAGAACCTCCGAACAGTAGAGATGTATCCACCAAGCATTCACGTCTGTTGCAATTTGTAAACATTTGCTAATGTTGTCTTTGTGGTACTTACATTGATCAATCAAGAACGCTGTTACGTTACGCAACTTTACATCAAAGTCTTACATTACTCCGGGCGCTCCTTAAAAGTTGTAAGAAATTAGATTCGCCACTAGTCCAAAGTATCTTCTCTTTATTATTATTTTTTTTTCAACTTTCTCACTTTACTTTCTGTTTATTGTAAGCGTCGAATTATATCAAGCAAGGACAATCTTATTAGTTTTTTTCGTGTATTAAGCATTGATTTTTTAATTTCACAGTCAGATGATTATTTATTTCATTCAAGCTTCCGATTGAAACGATCATACACCATTTTTTGTAAATTGTTGTCATTTCAATCCAGCTGGAAATAAAAAAATGATGAAATTAAATTTTAATGATTATAAACACTCGTGTGATTTGTATGTGTAACTGCTGGTTATTAAAAAATGTATAATTCCTATGATTGTCAGTAACAATTGTTGAGTTACACTTGAAATTGATTGTAACTCATAGAATTATTTATCAATTGAAAGTTGAATTAGCTACACCAGCTGTCATTGCCATCCGCGACGGTTGTTTTTTAAAAGCGTTACAATCAGCTATACGACTAAATGTTTTTTATCGATGTCTCGAATCGCAACACGAAAGAAGCTAAATTTTGTAAAAATGGTACCTGTATCGGTATGATGTACAAAATGTTCTTTATATAATGGTTAAGCGAACAAACTATATGATTAATCGTATTTTTGAAATATATGCAAAGTTTATTTTGTTTATTCGAATAACTAAACGTACGATTATATAATAGATGCAGAAGATGAAAACAAATGTTTATTGATAGTTGGCTTATTTGATGTATGAATGGGGGTATGTACTGGAAATGAATTTAAGAACATTGTTAGACACTTGATTCTATATGTGATTTTTCCTTAAAGTCATGTTGGTATGAGAGAAGATGCTTCGATGAAAGTCGACACCGTCCCAATGAAACAGCAATGTCAAAAAGTCTGTATGAATCGTGCATGTGTATTATTTTCAGTATTTTATTCTTCAACTCACATCCAAGGGTATTAATTCACAGAGAACACGAGTTTTAAAGCAAAAAATAGTTTTTGAGGGCTTTGCTGTTTCATCGGGGCACAATCCTGAATCGTCTGCCATTGATTTTTCCCATTTTTTATTGAAAAAGAAATATAATCGAGCATGGTTATGCAAAATGATAAGAATATTTTTGTAAATTAAAATATTGTAATATTAAAAAAGATAAAAGAGAAAGAATGAATGTACATAATTCAAATGAATAATGCAGAATATTTTAAAGTCATTGAAATATTTAAATAGTTCAAAATATATCTAACGAGATACGTGTAGTTTAGAAAGAGAGAAAGAGGGTACGCGTTAAAATGGATTTTTTTCCTTTCCACATTTTTGTACAAAGACCGTGTCCAAAGGATACTTAATGTTAATATCTTTGTTAGTATTAGGTACTTTATCAATATAATTTTAACGACGTATTATTTATATACTAAAAGAAATAATTTTTAATTATATATATACACACACACAACCGGACCTATTATTATATTTCGTTCCTAGTTTAGAAATAGTGCGGATTACATATTAAGTTCTACAACATTAACTTTTCAAAACTGTTTCCATTAGCGTAACATTTTTTACCAAATAAAACAAACGTGTAGGCTTAACAAAAAAGAAGAAATGAAGAGAAAAAATGTATGGCAATCAATGCTACTGTACTTCTTTTCGAAACGAATATTGTGTACCTCATGATTAATTTATCGAAAGGCAAATTGTAGTTTGAAAGATTTATTGTTAAATTTTTGATATAAATGACAGAAGAGATAGAAAGAATAAAGGTTAAACTAACGAGTGCGAACGTTTTTTAATTTGTACGAAAATAATAGAATTTTATACAAGGGTCATCAAACAAATAAACATCGATTTCGTCAGTTTTATATTTTTGATACTTTTAAATCTATTCGCTCTACGTAATGGAAAAAAAAACTTCCATATTTTTTGTTTCAAGTTGAACCATAAAAAAATTATTGAAAAACGATGATTCTTTCATTTTTACAGCATTACAACTCACGTTGTAGAAAAATATTTACCATAATAAAATAAATATGTTTAGAAAATATCATTGTCTTATTTTTTTTCTTGCCACTTTTTATTTTTCAACCAAACACCATTTTGTTTAACTAACAAAAAATTTTTTTTTCAATTTATAAACGACTTTTGTTGTCGTCAAATGACAAATAAACAAAAAACATGTTATGCGATTAAAGTCTGGATCATCGACACGTCAATTTCGTAAAAAGTGTATCTTTAGCAGGAGATATCGCAATTGCGATGTCACTTGGCGTATTATGTAAACATAGCGAGTGCACGACTGGGGCATAAGATGCACGATGCAATCCACCGTCACATCAGCCAGTTTCGTTTTTTTGAGTAACCGTTCTGCAACATGCGTCGGATCCTAAATTTGGTTGACAAAAATTCGTATCGATTTCAGTTGCGTCCGCTGGATTGCAAGTAAATCACGAGATCGACGCAGTTCGACAAAAACAAAAATGGCATCTCGCATCGCCGCGGGTGCCACCGTCAGAGCCGTCAAGGGCAGAAAAATTTTGCCATCGAGAGCTGCGCTGGTCCTGGTAAGCACCGCGACAATTTTTCAATCACCACGTTCATTTGTCGTGCCTTCCACAGCACTTGGAAATATTTCCCGTATGACAAAAACAAAGACGCGACATAACCTCAAAACATCAAATTTCAATTCGCCTCATTTTGAAGCTTTTGAACAACAGAAAAAGGTTGTTGTTGCTGTAAACAGTAAAAATTGATGATTAATTTTTTTGTTTTGTTATAAGATTCATCGAAAATGTATATATTTGTTTCTGATCGATTGATCCATTTTATTGAATTCATTCTTGTGCATTGTTGCGAAAGGAACCTTCTTTTGACAATCTACTTTTAGCACATAACGATTGCATCATGCGATTCATGTTATTTTTCTTTTATATTGCAGACACCAAATGCCGTCTCGAAGATCAAGGAATTGTTAAGAGACAAGAACGAAGTTGTGAGTATTTGGTTGGCCTATTTCACGTTTTTGGAGCCCACTATAATTTGGTTCCAACAAAAATTCTCGAATTTCCAATCGAAAACCAACAGTCATCTTGCCTTTTTACTTTGAAACAGTTTATTTATTTTGGTTGTTTATAAACAAAGTCAAGTTAACCTCAAATTTTTTGTTGCTTATTTTTTGACATACAGATTGGACTGAAAATCGGAGTGCGTCAGCGAGGTTGTAACGGACTGAGTTACACGTTGGACTACGCCAAAGAAAAGAGCAAACTTGACGAGGAGGTTGTGCAGGACGGTGTCAGGGTGATAATCGACAGAAAAGCTCAGCTTTCCCTGTTGGGTACTGAGATGGATTTTGTAGAATCGAAATTGAGCTCGGAGTTTGTCTTCAACAATCCAAATATCAAAGGGACGTGCGGCTGCGGCGAGAGTTTTAGTGTATAATAGCAAATTTGTATAAATTGTTATACCTTAAGAGTTACGAACTATTTTAGCAGTACAAAACTGAACCGAATCACTAGGGAGATCTTACGTCTCGTATCATTGAAACGTAGCTTCGTGCCAGTTAGAAAACAAAAAAAGGCTTTGATTTTAAAAAGGATTGAAATTGATGGGATGGATAATTGTAAATATGAATCAACGTGGATAATGAAATATGAAATTGAACGTGTAGCAAAAAAGTGTACTTTTCCGAGGAATGATTCGTCGTTTGAATAAAGTGTCCATGGGACTGCTTGGACGAGTGGGAATTTGAGAGATTCACGTGCTTTGCATCCGTTTATTGTTAATTTGTAACAACAGATCATCGATGTAATTTATTATCTTTTTTCTTTTCATATTGATGTTTATAGTGGTGCATCAAGACCATCTTGTGTTCGCATTGTTTATTATCACAGCAGGTGATTATGTAAATAAAAATTTAATTTTGTTTAACCCATGTGTTTTGTACTAGAAAAACGCCCGACGACCATAATGACTCATTAAGTATTAGAGATAGATAAGAACCAAAATTTTTCCTGCTAATTAGATTTTATTTTTAGGCTTTCTTTTGTTGCCACTCGAATCCTATTTTTCTCTTGTTTTTCATTCGAACAGTCAAATTTAGGGGGAAAACTGAAAACACTCGTTTTTGTGCCTCACATAAAAACACTTGTAAACATTTTATTTATACAACAACTGTAAACGCTTGATAAGAACATACTTTTATCTTAAAAGGTTTTCAAGTGTTGTACAAAAAAAAAAAAATGCTCAACCAACGAAAAAAATTTACTTTTTGTTTCATATTTATTCACTTGTTTAATTCCCATGTGTATCAAATTTGTTTATCGACATTTTTTATACTGCACCAATTTTTAAAACAATGATTAGAACATAAAAATAAAAAAACCAAAAAAAAAAGATACCAATAAAATAAAATGAAATAAAACACAATAAAAAACCGAAAATCCAGAACAAATCAATTATATACTACCGTCATACAAATTATCAAATTTTGAAAAAAACCCTACTCCTGAACAGAGAAAAAAATTGTTCGAGTTTCCCTAAATAATGCGATTAGAAAATGAGTCGAGCCTAACCAACAAAACCATTTAATCCCATCGTGAAACATTAAACAAAAGCACGTGCTGGGAAAATCAGCCCCTAATCTCTCCTTATCTATCTGACCCTCATGTCAAAAAGGTATCTTCTCCCGCCCTTTTCTCCCATTGGTCAAAACCGGACATCCGTGAAAATTCCACCAATGGGCGGGGCCGTTGCAACTAGTTCAACAAGGTGTCGCTTTCTGAAACGGAACAGTTGGTGGTGTTCCCAGCCAGAGGGCAGATGGATCGAAGTAGAGCCGCGGAGTGTGTTAGAACGGATAGGACGGAGCATTTTGGTGGCAGGGGGGCAACCATGAGGAGCGCAGTTCAGCCTTCAGTGTCGCCATTGCTAGCCTCCCGAGCTGTCGCACTCGCGACGCCCGTGCACGTAGAGCCGCTTCGCAATAATCGTACCCCCTGTGCGGGCCGTGCGAGTGCCCCCCCGATGCAGAAATATTGTACTGAGCTTACTGAAAAATTATTAAAATCGCTCGACAAGGAGTACAATGTAAGTAGCGGCAAGAAGGCGCGTCGCGCAGCCCGTCCGTACGTGCAAACGACTACCATGCTACTCTCTCGGTCGACTCGCGCGCCGTCCGTCCCTGTGTGCAGTCCGCCAGTGCGCGAGTGTGCGTCAGCGTGCACGCACACAACCGCGCTCGCGTACCCACACGCATTCACCAACACACCGTCGGTCCGCGTGTCTCCCCGATACGCAACACGGAAATGTCCGCTCCCTCCGTGCCGCCGCACACCATTTCTTTGCACACGGACACTTTAGTGCGCTTTGCTCTCCGCTTTCGCGGACCAACGCCGGTGCACCAACAGCTCCCCCACGGACAATCCAATTCCACCAATTTTTCAACCACTTTTTTGTCCCAAACAGTTTTTTTCTCTTTCTCTCTTCTTCTTTGTTTTTTTCATTACGTTTTTGTTTCGTTTTCAGTTTTCCGTTTCAAGACTGGTTTGGGGGTTTGAATTTTTGACAGTCCTTGGGGCGAGGAGGACGGGACGTTTTTTTTCATTGAACACATGGAGCTTTCCAAGCATTTGAACGTCGCGACGTCCGGGATATTTAATTCGGCTGTCGACGTGTGGCTGAGAGAGAAAAAGAGAGAGAGAGAGCGAGAAAGATGGAGGCGGCCAACGTGTAACAGGTTTTGAAGTCAGTGCGAGGAACTTGACCTCAAAATGAGTCGTCCGGGCATCCGCTTTGCGCGCACCAACGGTTTCCGCCCGGGACACCACCCGGCCCCGTGAGCAACCTCCAATATGCCGTACTTTTTTGTTGTTTCGCTACAATGATCGGGCGCCCGAATTCCCCGCAGCTCATTGGTCGCTTTTCCGATCCCGAGCTGTCATTTTATTTGCCCTGTCATCGCGACTCGAATATCACTGCGACGTCAGGTGCTCATTTTCAAACGCCAGCCCAGATATCTTTTTTCCAACTGTCATGATTGTTTTCCAGTATTCCTTGGGTTATAGAAAACCAAACCAAACTCAAAACCAGGCTCAAATTGTTTTAATGTAAAATGTGAATTAATTTTATTGTACTTTGTTATACTTTGTAAATGAATATATTACTTGAGTCTAATAAAACGAAGTTTGATAGTCAAGCATTGTTTAAATTGAGATCCTTGATCTGAAAAGAAAAAAAGAAATGTTGGTTGTGTAATTGGAGAAAATTCCAAATTTCGTCTGGCAATCGCAACGTGTCGTAAATGCCGAAAAAGAAATTCATCGACGGCGTCCACGAAACAAAAAAATAACGCCTGGAGAGAAAGTGTGCCACAAAAGTCGATGGAATAGAGAAAAATAGTCCGGCCCGATCGAGTTGATCTTATTCGTTCAATTTTTCAACACTGGAAAACAATTATGGAACATCTTTCAGTTGTGATTAGCAGACAAAAGTTTGTCCCTTTCAAGATGTGAGAGCTAACAGTTGTGGTCATATTTTGATCGACTTTTTTTTTATTAAACTTTAATATAACAAATTAAATTGTTTCTCGTTGTTGACAAACTGTTTAAACTTTGTTCCTTTTTTCTGTTTCAAGGTCATCGACATGGGGGCAGTTGTGGAGGTCATCTCGACCTTGGAGAAAACGGCAATCACCAAAGAAGTTTTGGAGGTAATTATAAAAGTTAGATGTTTTGTTCTCAAGTTTCTGGGGCAATTAAGGGTTCAATTGTTATGAAACAATCGATTGAATTTCAAGATCTAGAAATAATATCTATTTGTTATTCTGAGTTTATCTGATGATTATATAAATTTAGAATGGTATTAATACAAATACAATTTCCAAATTGAGCTGGAAAGTTTTAAAATTGGTTTGAAACCATGTGAAGTTTTAATTGTTCAGGGATAAGTAAATTATGGTTTCGACTAATGCCCCGAGACATTTTCAAGTCATCGTTCAATTGAGATTAAACTTGTCCGAGCTTTTGTTAACTATTGTTTGTTCTTGTAGATCACAAGGCTGGGAAAATTCATCAACGAACTTCGAAGAAAGACAAATAATGAATCTTTGGCCAGAAGGGCAAAAAATTTGGTACGACGATGGAGGGACATGTTGCTGCCAACGGCTCACTCCCCACAGCCAAGCGTTGCGGACATGGCGCCCGCGCTCAACGGCGCGAAGCCCCACAGTCCGGCGTTGCAAAGTCTCAAAACGCAAAGTCCTGCCCTGAGAGGCATCAAGCCTCAAAGTCCACTGTTGAAAAATGCTACAAATTTAAGGGTTGGTGTTTCCTGTTGATTTGTCCAGTCCATTTTCGGTATCATTTTGTTCTTTGGGACTGAAATCAAAAAGATGTATTGAACGTTTGAGAAATATGTTTGTCAAATATTCAAATGATCGAATGTTGAAGAAAAAAAAAAAAGATAAAAAGGGAGAGCTCGCGAGTCAAAATGAGAAAGATAATTAAGTAAGTTTGACGCGTCATGTAAAAGCTAAGAATAACTCTACCGTTCATATACTTTCGTTTCATTTCAAAATCTACCTGAAAAAAGAAAAATTACTTTTTGGAAAGCTAAATTAAAAGTGTACGTTCCATTTATAGAGCGCGAGATTTGTTTGGACCAAAAATAATTCATTCAGAATGATCAAAATTACATCTTGTACGTCTAATCAAACGTTTATAAATGAATGATTAAGTTGGATTCATTATTCGAATGATAAGACACAAATGTGATCTGTAATTAAAGTGAATTGATAGCTTTGGGGATATACAATTAGAAATGTGGTTTATTTGAAAATGTTTACTGACGGGATGATTTTTCAGGTATCGAGTCCAGCACTATCGGCGTACAGCGACAATTCGCGATCGCCATCGGAGTCGCAGAGGTTGCCGACGTCGGCCGGGACGACTTTGGTGAGCGCGACGACGAATCACCGGACGAACAGCGTGAATTCAAGCGAGCCGTCCGAGGATAGGAACTCAAAGGTTCAGAACCACTCGAGCGAGGCGGTGCCGCGAACTCACAGTTCGAACAAGCGGCTACGAAAAGACGAGCCGCCGGCTAAAAGCGCCCACGAGATCCCCGCTAAGAAGGCGCGCCTGAACGGCGAGTCATTCAACGACAACATCAGCAGTGGTTTGAATTCGCAAGTGCCTAATCCCGCGACGGCGCTCGTGTCGGCCGATCCCTTGGAGGACGACGCGAGTCTGAAGAAGCGCGGTCGCAAAAAGGGCAGCAAATCATTTAAAAAGCAGTGCCCGGAGGACAGCGTCAAGGAAAAGTTGGCCAGCATCTCGCGCACCCCAAAACTCAAAACCACGCAGGAGCTCCTGGCCGACCTGCAGGCGCGAGGCTCCAACGCGTTACCTAGTCACAGTATAAACACACCAAATGTCGAGGTCGTGCTCAGAAATGCCGACGCCGCCAATAAGTACTCGCGCAACGCCAACAACAACCTCTCGCATAACAGCGAAACCTCGCAATCCCGGCTCAAACAGGAAAATGACGCTCATAGTGATTATCTCTCAGAGAATAAAAGGTATGATCTTCAAAAACATCTGTTCCGCGATTTTTCCCTCATTTTTATATCACAATATTGCTATCAGACTAATTGCACCAGTTATTTGTTATTATTATTTTTTAGGGGGGTTAAACAGTTCTTTTAAATTTGATTTGAAATATAATTTGTAACATTTTAATTAAGGTGGAACATGTAACTTTGTAAAAAAGGTCAGATATTCTTGCAATTTTTTAATTATAATTCCAGCGATACATAGTCGTCGATGGCCCAGTTTTTGGAAAATTCATTTAGAAGGATGATTGATTATATTGATATGCACATACAGATTTTAATTATTTTGAATTCAAATATCCAGAAATGTTGTTGGTGAAACCTTTTCATGTTTTGAATTGAATAATTAAAATTACATGGTAACATGCAAATTTGTATGGAATCGTTTTAAAAGTAGTATTGGGAGATTAATTAGATAGGTATAAATTAACAAGTTATGACAGAATTAGTTATGTATTATAGAAATAATGTAATTAATTATAAAATGCAGTTACTGTACCGAACGTCTCCCACCTTGAAATAAAAAAAACTGGTAATTCTCTGGTGCATTTACCTTAACTTAAAGTCGCGAGATACTACATGACTACTGATGTATGAAAAAAGTTCTAAAGAACCGCACGAGGATGTTTACAGAACTTATAGCTCGATCAAATAATCATGTTATATCAATTTTCCTCTGAGTCTGTCTGTTTCCGTATCGATCTTTTAAAAATGTAGGTTGTAAGAAAAACCATGCATTTCATTGAAATTCCTTTTGATCAGCGCTGAAACCAATCGCTCCACTAGATTATTTTACAAACAAGTAAAATTCTAGTTGCAGGCATTCCGCGTTTTTTGTGTCTTAAAATTGAATTTCCATCATTAAATTTCACGACATTAAATCCAACCGTTTGTACAGTTATGTTTCATCATCATTTGTAATGGAATTTGTTCTTAAATATTATCTTCTTGTTTTAAATTACAGATCGCTTCACTATTTTCCACACGTAATCTATTCGCAAGTTTGAGATCTCATTATTTTATAATTTCTACTCCAGTTCACTCCCTTTCTGTTACTTTCTCACTTTAACCTATATCAATGAATCAATGGTGTCCTTCGTCAAGCAATTTTGTTTTCCAACTTTTCTTCGCGTACTCATCAATATTAAAACATCGATCATTATTATATTACCGTTTTATTCAATTTCAAACTCTATTCTTCAAACAATTTATACTTTTTTTCATTTATTTTATTTTATTGTTGAGAGATTCGATCATTAATAACTTTTTTAATAATTTATTATTTTTCGTCTTTACAACTAAAATTTTAAAAAGGAAACTTTAGGTGGGACATCTGGTACAGTTTAAACTACGTTTTTAAATTATAATCAAGTTTTTTATTGTATTACACATTCTGTTTTTAATATCTGCCTAATTGATCTGTCGATACCACTTTTGATATTGCTTTATGAACATTCACAAAGTTACAAATACTCTCTTTCTGAAAAGTCAGATTTTATTATTTTAAATTCAATCATGTATTTTTTTATTCACAATAAGTAATTTTCCAAAGTAAGGAAGAAGTTTCACAAAACTGAAATTCAAGATTTCTGACTATTGTCAAAATAATGATTGATTAATAATTAAACGTTACAATTACTTGACTATTTTTTTTATAAAATTGCATGCTCCAGTTTAATAATGATTCATAGAACTTGTGTTTGCAATGTGTGAATAGATGATTAACAGAACCACGTTTGTTTACAGGATATCGTCAAATGTTGAAGAGAAAAGTACGGAAGTGACGGAAAAGCCTTCGTACTTGTTGACAGTGGAGGAAATTCTAGCGAAGTTGCCGCCGTTGGATTTAGACGCGATCGATTGGGGCTCGGACGACGAGCCCGAGGACGTCGCGGCGAAACGGGCGCAGCGCAAAACGACCCCAGAGGATATCGACAGGTTGCACAACGAGTGCCTGGAGGGTCAGAACGGTAACTTCATGCCGCGCGAGCTGCTGAGTACGTTGCCACAGGCCGAGGAGCCTGAGACGAGCGACTCGGTGTCGTGTCGAACGGCGGCGCAGGTCGTGCCCCAGCTGACCTGTCCGAGTCTGTGCCGTCGCGGCAACGACGACCCGGACCTTGTGTTCCGCGAGTACCACGAGATGCTCGCGAGGTACTCGCACGACAAAATCCTCCACATATTGCCTTACGTCGTCGTCGATTAGTCACGCCGAATTTCCCAAACTTTGCAGACAGATGTTTTCCTCGTTGTCTCGCGTTACTTATACACGGATCAGCTCCCGTCACCCCCTCTCCTTGTTTGCGTTCGTTCTATATTAATTATAAAAAAATCGAGGTTCGCTCGCACTTTACAAACTGACTTTACGAATTTCTTTTTTCCACAGTTCTTTTTCTCTTTTCTTTTTTTCTCTCCGTTACCGTAATTTATTTATACTTTTTTGCCCTCTCGATTTTTCATTAGTAATCTTCTGTCTTAAAACATCCGTTTGATCAAAGAACAGCAAGTGCAATTACTGTACAAAATGTTTAAAATCATCCTGTACAACAGCGACATGATATCGTGTCTCTTCGTGTGATAAAAAAGAATGGAAATAATAAAAGTGAAAAAAAAAAAAAAACAACCAAACAAACCAAAACAAAACGTTAGTAGATACTTGTAAAATGTCCGAACCTTGATTCGTTTGATGATTACGTTCACGTTGTTGTTTTTCATTTACTTTTTTTCTTTCGATCGAATGATCGCGACTGAATTCAAACTTCTTTTCTTTCCATCCCCCGTTTTTCATTTGTTGTTCAGTCAAAATTGCTGCTGTATGATTTAATGTACTGAACTTATCATTGGTTCCACTTCAAAACAAAGAAATTCGTCTGGGGGTAACGCAAAAAAAATTTTTTTTCACTTGCCATCCCAGTTTGTACGTAATTGTTTTTTTTTTCTTTTTTCTTTATCTCAATTGTTGCACCATTATTGGAATACGACGCTCTTCATTGCGAACGGGATTGCGTGCCTTTGAACGTCGTATGGTTTTTATTTTCAATTAGTTAATTTTTCTCTTTTGTGTCTAACGTAACAACAAACGGTTCCCTTTCCTTCGTTTGAAATGGCTTCAATGTTCGAATGGCTGGAATCAAATTTCGAAAAACCTTACACTGCCTAACTTTCTGGATTCTCATTCGACTTTTTCAAGCTGTGCAATCTAAGTTTTTCTAAATCGACGAGCTGTGGCGATGCGTAGATTTAATCTTTCTTTTTTTAATCACTGTTACAAAATTTAACTTTACTGAAAAAAAGCATGACTCAAAAACACTTGTTCGGATCCCGTCTGCTTTACCCTTCTATGATAGTGCATTTGTGATCTTACCATTTTATTTGTACTTTTATTTCAATTCAAAACAAGTTGTGAAACAAACAATGCTTACGAGAGCACAATTGAAGCAGACAAATTTCATCCCACATGATGCGTTACGTGCCAAATCAATTTTATTTGTCCCTATCAGCATTTTTTTAATCAATCGAAAAAGAAAAGTTTTTTCACACCAAAATTTATATTTTTTAACAAAAGTTTACACGCACGTTGGTTTTTGTTACCCGCAAACTCCCTTTAAACTTTGTTCTCCAATATGTTTGGTGAATTTTGTGCTGCTTTATACGACAATCCGATCGTAGCATTGTTAAGGTTACGTTAGACACACGCATCAATTGTCAATCAACGACGAAATTTAATTTATACGTTATAGCTGCTTCGAACGAAGGAATTCATAATATATTGTTAAGAAGATCTAGTTTAAGTTTCATTAAATTTGATTACATCTGTATATATTGTATGTTTTAGAGATGAATATTATCTTATCCGATTAAACATTGGATTGTGAATCTAAAATCGACAGTAAAAACGATAATATTAAATTAAAAAGGTGGAAAAAGGAAAAAAAAGAAAAAAAAAGATTAAACAAAATGACGTGAAAATTTGTTAATATATCTTACCTCGGATGATACGTAATAATTTTTTAAAGTCTCGTTAATTTTGTGAACAGATTAATGACAGCGGAAAAGTGAGAAGTAACATTGAAGAAAAAGCAAGCAAAAAGAGAAAGACAAAAAGTAGCGTATAACAAAATTGATAGTTTTATATATTATA
Organism: Trissolcus basalis; assembly: GCA_025266255.1. NCBI lineage: Eukaryota > Metazoa > Arthropoda > Insecta > Hymenoptera > Scelionidae > Trissolcus > Trissolcus basalis. Next base: position 43,781 of record JAAMPD010000270.1, read on the forward strand.
AGTTAGGATATATTTAAATCGAATTTGCAAATTTAGCGAAAAATGTTTTGTTGTTATCTAATTGATAATTGATTTTACTTATTATCCGAAGTACTCGAACTGATTTAAAAAAGGCAATGAATTTATCAGAGGGACAATTACACCGATTGCACGAAGAAAAAGAAAATGAATGGAAATGTGAGCAAAAAAAATGTAAAAGAATTTATACCAAACGCGGCGCAATCTTTCGCATCATTAGCATATCTTGCGGGAGGTTTCACGGTGAGCGTTATATATTTAGGAGGTCGTGGCTTATTGAAAATTCCAGGTGTGTAAATGACAAAAATTTAAGAACGAAATGCGAGAAAGTGCGTGAAAGAAATGAAAAACAATAAAACAAAGATTTGTATTTCTAAATGGAACGAACCGTTTTGCAAAGTTTTGAAACATCGATGTGCCATCCGCAATTTGATTCCAATACCAGGCCTGAACTTGTGAATGTGAATTGAAATTATTGCAAATTTGCATCGCTTCATAGGAGAGACAACAAAGAAACATATCCATATTTCAAAGGACTTTGCAATCCGTATGACTTTCAATTTTAAACATGAGGTGCCTTTTCATTGATTTTAATATTGTAATATTTGTGATGCATGTATTATCATTTTGGATAAAAAAATCAACTCTGTGAACGGTCAATTTGCAGTCCCTCTGCCGAGCGGTAAACCATCGCGCTCCGAATCCGCGACAACACATCTGTAAGATTATAAAAAAAAGCTGCAACACTTGTGCCTAGTTCAAATTCTGTCAACAAAATAAAGAAAATGATTGAACGCAGTTGTTTTTCTGGTAAACGTTTGACGAGACTGTGTTGCAGGGACAATTTGAGTGAAAACTAAAAAAAAAAAAAGTAATAGTCGTTTCTTATTTCTGTAAAAAGAAAATCTATAAAGCGCAACTCGAATCAAAATTGAGCGTAGGGCCTTTTGTGTGTCCCGGTTTGTCGAGTGCAGAGATCGTTTGTTCGTCCCATCTCATTTGCAGAAATTCTGTGAACCATGGCAAGGTCGAGGCACAATTTTTTTTTCGTCGGTTCCTACCAAACGAGACTTTGTTTTTTTTTCTGTTAACGTTAGACTCCTTTTGTCATCGATTGAAAAATACATTTTATTCGGTTTATCTTAAATTATTTATGAATTCGCGGAAAGATATCACAGCAGCCGCACGATTTACGAACGCGCATTCGGACGGATTATGAATTTTTATTTTCTGGCTGAACACGCAATCATTGTAAGTTTGTATATAGTTATGCATTGGTACATCTTGTTACAATAGAATGTATTTTTTAATATTATTATATAATAAAAAATGAACATGTTTTTTGAAGTAAATGTTTGATATCAAAGTATAGTCGTATTATTTACGAGGGCTCTTGTCAAATTGAATAACAAGTCGGATATACATCTTTCCCTGGATTTTCACATCCAAATTTTATGAATTTCATTTCATTTTCTCTATAACGTTTCTCTTCTTCTCTTTGAATCCATTTTTAAATCAAAAATAAATTTCACTAAAGTATTTACAAATTAAGTATTATACGTTTTTTTTCTCCCTGTTTTGAGTGACTTTTTTGTTTGTTAAATATTTGATAAAAAGTATTAAAAACTTTGATAAAAATTTTTGCACTACTTTTTGGTGGGAACCTTTTTCATCTTGATAATTCAATCTTTTTAACAATTAATTGCAATACATTTCTTACGAATCGCAGTTTTATATGGCGTGAAAATTTTTTTTTTCATGTGCCAAGGCGAGGAATGCATTGAAATCTTCATTTATCAATAATAATTGAGGAAACAAAAAAGATAAAATTTATGATATTGAAAAAAAAAGAAAGCAAGAAATGTACTAGTACCTACGACAAATCACTAAGATTACTGTTTCACAAAACAATTGTATGTTTGAAAAATTCTCATACTTTATTATAAAAATGTGTATTAATAATAACACCTAAGGATGTTGTTGAACTGATGATCGGTGTTTATCAAAATGTCTTACCTTTTTCTGTACCGTTGCCTTTTGGGTTTTGAGTTTGCGAAGACCGCAAATTGTATTCAAAACTTTACAAGAAATTAAGATAAGACAACGAAAAAATAAAAATGAAAAAAAAAAAAAAACAAAAGCCCGTTATTATAAAACTAAAAACTAAACGCCGAAGATGTATCGTTCTATCGAGTGTCCGTTTGTTCATTGACTGATTCCATCTGCGATTGTCCTCGTATAAACAACGTCAGCAAAAAGCAAATTATTTTCATAGTCATTAAAGATGAAGAAAAAAATATCAAACGTCGCAAAGATCAATGTACATTTTATGGAAGTTGCTTTTCTTCTTCTTACCGAGAGAGTCAAAACCAAAAAATGGTTCCTAGGGTGGTTTATATGATGGAAACAAAAAAGAAACCCTTCTTGTAAATACAACAGTTACACTGATACTACGATGAAACAAAAACTTTCGTTTGTAATTTTCTCATGATTCGATGATGTTTTATTAATAAAGATGTGAATTATCGAGTGATTTTCAACACTGAAAAAAAAAGACCGACTTTCATTGACTTCAAACATCGCTTCTTTCGATCACAACTTCTTGTTTGAAACAACGAAAAAAAATTGATATCGCAAGACACAAAACTTGCTACTTGTTTTTTAATTATTCATTATCTGTTTTTATTGATATAACGAAATTACATTAACGTTTAGTGTTCAGTCAACCACTTATCTTCGATTCGGCCAAGCATATCTTTGGATACCGCAGAATTATTCCAATACTCCTTGGGTCCAAAAACGACTATTGCTCTTGTTTTTGTTTTTCAAACAAAGGAAGGAGACGTTCTGCGTTTTTGAGCAACTAAAAATTGTTTGTTGAAAAAGAACAGACTTATCATTTAGTAATAAAAAGCGATAACTTTGAAACAAGAAGTATATTAAATCATTGCAAAAAAAAATCTTGTATATATTATAAGGGACAGTGATCAACAAGTTTCGCCATTTTTGTATCAGTTTTAAAAATTGAAAGTTGAAAAGTGCGACGAAGCGGCGGACTTTCGTTTTTGAATCTTGCACAGGAAACAGTGTTCGCTGAAGGTTCTTATACAGTTATGTAAATAAGATATTAAGAACGCGTCTCTGACTAAAGGAACGCCGGGCCATGAGTCTAATCTAAAGCTTAAATTTCTATTGAACGTTTGCCTGGTTGATTTGTACACAATCAAAATGTCACTGAGTACCATACGGAAGATTAGTTTAATTACATACATACACGAATGCCTCCAACGATACGTTTACACTGGTGATTATTCGTTTATTTGTTTTCGTTAAATCATTGAGTTTGAAAATGAAATTGTGTTGTTATTATTATTACTAGTTCAAAGATCGTTTGCATGGACCGAACCAACGTCGACGCGAGATATATATTTATTTACACATATATACATACGCATGTAAAAGTCATACAAACGAAAAGTCAATGAAAGGAAAAAATTGTTTCATATATGTCTGTGCCCTCGAGTTCGTTCGGACCACGCTTCGTAGTTAAGTTAGAGCCGGGTTCTTGTCGCCTCTTCCTTTGTTAAATGTGGCAAGCAGCTGATCAATTATTCCTTTATAAAAAGCAATTACAAAAAAAACGTAAATTTTCAATCCGTGACAGATTGGTTTGTTCAACATTCAATTTTTTCTTTTTGGTTTTACATCGTGTTTTTTTATTTGTATTATAATCTTTTAATCTGTCTGATAAAATACGATACAAGTGGCCCACCCGAGACTTCCGTTGGTAACCATTTAGTCGCAACGTCGTTGATGTTAGTCGCTCGATACGTTGTCACTTTGCCCTAGCTCTACTCGATTTTACACGAGGCTCTCTCAATCTTCAGGATTTTGCAACAAAAAGTTCGCCGCAAGGTTTTCGTTCTTTTCACATGCAAAGTACGCTTGTACAACGAGGTCCTCCGGGAAGCCAAGGGCTTTCAATCGCTCGATCGCCTCTTTATCCTGTGGGGTCACGGATATTATCCTGGCCGCCGGACCGGTTCCACCAGTGCTTCCCCGTTGAGCTGCTGGTGTCGATGCTCCAGTCGTTGGACTACTCGCCGGAGCTCCAGGTGCGCTTGTTGCTCCAGCTGAGTCTATTGAAAGAAAGAATTTCTTAATTAAAATAATCGAACGAGAAAAGTCAAAACTTCAAGTTTTGTTTTTCTTCAATTTTAATTCTATTCAATTCAAAAATAAAATAATGAATCATTTATCGCTGAGGTGTAGTTTAGTTCTTACCGGGCTCGTTAAGCATTCTCAAAAAGGCCTCCTGGTTTTGGGAAATAAGCTGTAAAAGTGCCGGATTGGTGTCGCCAATTTGCATTAGAACGTTGTTTAACAGTTGTGGGTTGTTCTGAATGACTTGGCGCATTTGGTGGAATTGTGGCTGCGTACGTAAAAATGCTAGAGCTTCTGATCCTTGGTCCGAGGGATCCGCTGATTCTGGCGGATCCTCTGGGGGGTCCTCAAACAGCTGTGCTGGGATCCCGGTAAGTAAATATTCGACCGCTCTGTCAGGGTTGTTGAAACTTGCTCGCAAAGCCTGTTCAACTTGTTCTTTTTCGTACCTAAAATTTCATTAACAAATTTCATCATTAATTTATTAATACATAAACTAAAATTTGATTACAGATATTAAAAATAATCAACTTCATTCTCTCATTTGATGAAAATTATTATTTGAATTTTCATTCAAGATGAATTTCATTGAGTTGTAATAAACAATTCAAACTAACCCCATATCCATAATGTTGTTAACCATTGTGTTATACTCTTCGCCCATCAAAAGTGCGCTTTCTGCTTGGGCTGAAGGTACAGCCGCTTGTGCCGGAACACTTTGAGCTGTTCGTGGCACATTTGTTGGTTCTGTATTTATGCTAGGTGATGGCGTTGTGCTGCAACATTTACATCAATGTCATCATTAAATTGTAAATTACATTTTCTTTTTCTAAAAATGATTTATTACAAACAGTGTCATCTTTCAGGTTCTCACAAGCGACTAAAAAGTTGCAATACTATTTTTAAATTGTAAACCAGCTATCCATTCATGAACAACAACAAAAGACTGCGATTCAATCGAGCACTTTGAAAGTCTGCCAAATTTTTGAGAGACTTTTTTATAGAATAAGAAAAAACTGGAAAACAAAAGTAAACAATGGACATTATGACGAAGATGATTTTTCAACAAGATAAGCTGATTTTTTATAAAATAATCTTTCATACAATTTTAAGAAAGTTTGACAAATGTTGTTAAACAACATTTGTCCCTAAATCACCTTGTTGTTTGTTCCTTAGGTGTATCGGTGCTTTCAGCAGGTTTGTCCTCACTAGTACCAGCTTCGTTTGCTTTTGGTTTGGAAACAAGAATAACTATGAATTTCTTCTCGTCAATATTATATTCAGTCAGCGGTGCTTCGTCCTGCAATATTTTGCCTGCAACAAGAAACCACAAATCAAACCCTACAGGCCACACAAAATATCCTAACCTATTAAAACAATAATAAACCAATTTTACAATCGACCAAAAATTCATTTTGTAAATATAACAATCAATCCAAGGATCAATTGGAAGAGAACAACCGTAATTGTAGTTCTCTCAGTTGAGTCAGAATGACGAAGAATAAAAAAAACATTCATCCAAATCTGGAAAGATAAGTGAGGTTACGTGAGATCGGCGATTCACACTCACCGGCGTATATGAGCTTCTGCCTCTGCGCTGGCATTCCATTTTGTGTTTCAATTTTGTCCTTCAGATCCTTAACCTTGAAAATGAAGAGAAAATTAATAACAAGCATGCGTGAGACAACAAAAACAAAATTCGCAAACACAATATCCGGCTGACGGGGTATAGTTTGTAGCCATGGGCTTACCGTCTTCACGGGATCTATTTCCACAGTGAACGTTTGCTGTTGTAAATTTTTTAATGTTATAATCATGGTTGTTGACGTAGTTGCGACTATCCCCCAGGATCAGATCTCACGCGCCGCGAGAATTTCAGAGATACAAATTTTGATGAATTTTAAAGAAACAATTCTTTAAGGCGATGAGTCGGCACAGCTTTGGAATATTTACCACTACACAGTTGAGTATACAATGCATGAGATATTATGTGCGTGCGTCGCCCTGCTGATCATCACAACTTCTGACATCTGGCGGGGGCGAGACGCAACTAACCATTGCTTTTCCTTTTCATTCATCCCTGCTTTTTTCCCCTAATCAAAAAAACAACAAATATTGTAACATCAAATTAAATTGATTGTCTCAAAAAATATACCACAAACCATATTAAAAATAACAACAAAACAAAAGTTGTTTGTTGATTTTTTTTAGGTTATTTGTTGTTTTAATTGTCATCAAAAATTTTATTCTATTCAATGGAAAATCAATCAACAAATTTCGATCACATTCAAAGTCAATATTTGCAATCCAATGAATTTTAATAATTCAAAAACATTAACTGAAAATTTCTTGTCCTTTTTAATAACAAAGATAACAAAACAAAGCAAAATTGTTTGTTAATTTGTAGGTTACATTTATTGTCATAATCGCGTCAAAATTTTTATTCAATAGAAGAAATCAATCAACAAATTTTGTTCACACTCAAAATCAAATTCAAAGTAAACATTTGCAATCCAATGAATTTTAATTGAAACTGAAAATTTCTTGTTCGTTTATATGTACGTCAGTTTTTCATTTTTTTTACTTAGTAAACGGTTAGGTTCATTTTGTATTGTAATAAATTGAATACAATGACCATAACAACATTGTGTGTCATTTCCTGTCAGTGGTTTTTAGTATGTTTACCATTTATAACAACAACAAAAAAATGGCCAAAGGGAGAGGCAGCGCCCTCTACAACAGTGAGCGTCTAAACGTGTCAGTTGCGTGACGCCTGGGCCACGTTGATTGTGCAGTCTATCTGGAAGTTTGGTTAGCGGCTGTGAGGCATAGTGCATTTGCATTTGTGTAAGATCTTGTGCTTGTCCGGCGTAGCTTCAGTTTGTCGTCGGTAGTCATTCTCTGCAGAAGTCTCCGGAACCGAGGTATCGCCAAGCGGCGCAATAAAGTGCAAAATGAGTTCGGGCATGCCGGAGCTGGGCTCCAAGATCAGCCTCATCTCCAAAGCCGACATTCGGTATGAGGGCCGTCTCTTCACCGTCGATCCGCAAGAATGCACGATCGCCCTGTCCAACGGTGAGTTCTCCCGATTTCAAAGATGGCCGACCATCATTATTCTCCATTTTCCGGCCCGCGTACAACGTGCTACTTAGACGACTTTCTCCAGGTCCAACGACCCGTCTCGAAAAATCCCGTCGCCCTTCCGCTTCCCTTTTTCTTTCACGCCCTTTGACTCCAGTTTATCTCCCTTCTTCTCAAGCTTCGATTCCCACCTCTTCCAAACTTTTTTTTTGTTCTCGCTTGAACTTTTATTTTTTCTCATTCATGTTTATCGAAACGAATTTTCATTGCAGTTTTTTTATACAACTTTTTGATTTTTCAGGTTTTAATCAAGTTTATTTGAATCAAACTTGTTTTTCTGTTTGATATGAAATAAAAATTTTTCTGGAGCAGCTGAAATTCGCAGTGCTCCAAAAATGAGTTTTTCTTTGGATTGGTTCATTTTGCTGATTGTTGTTAGAGAGCTTTTTGAAATGGGAATTTCAGAAGACACGTTGTTCCAGCCAATTTTATTATTCTGACAAATTTTTCTGCGATAGAAAATAGAAAGCTGTTATGATTTTGCATAGGACGAGACTGTAAACAAACCGCGCACGAGTCCATAATATTTGAGCACTTTAATTGGTGCAAAATTATGTCTCACGACTTTTATTCAAATCATAACATTGGATTTCGATTATTCGACTTTTCATTTTTCGAAATTTTACTTTTTGAAAACCAACTCAGACAATTTTGTTTTCCTAATCTTTTTTCTTTGTTTATTATAATTTTTTGATTTTTCGTTATTTGCAATAATTTTTTAAATTTAAATTTTTCAATTTTTGGTAAGAACTTGATTTGAATGTTATTATTTTTGAATTTTCATTTTGGTTAAACAAATTTGTGCAAGAGAAATTGAATTGTGGATATTGATAAACAATTGGCCGATCAAGTAGAAAACAAAGATTGATAAACGATTGGCCGATCAAGTAGAAAACAAAGTTCGAACAACAAAGTCGAACCAATTTTAATTTGGCGTTTATCAAGAAAAATCGTTCAATTTCTCTCTTATCACTTGGTAGTTTATAAATAGGTAATTGCTCAATTCTGCCACAGGTATCTCTCGAATCGAATACGATTTATTTTTGCAACATCTGGTGTTTCTAAATTTTGCCTCGCTTGATTTTTATGACTGGATGTTCAATTTGACTAATTTTTTGTCTTTTTCATTTTACAGTCAGATCATTTGGAACGGAAGATCGAGAAGCTCAAATTCCAGTAGCACCTCAGGCTCAAGTTTACGAATACATCTTATTCCGAGGATCAGATATCAAAGATATCCGAGTACTTAACAATGAACCATCGTTGCCTAATGATCCCGCAATTGTTCAGGTAAAACAATTTCTGCAACCAAATTATAATTAATCAACAAAAACAAACCAAGACAATGAAACAAAAAAGAAATTAAAATAAAGGTCTTCAAAATTTGTAATTCTTCATAATGAATTGATACAATCAAAAATTGCGAGCATTATTTTTTTATGTATCATTAATTTATTGAACGCTTTATCATCCCTTTAATATCATAATAATTCAGATGAATATTCAATTCCAAATCTCATATCCAATTTTTTTTTTTTTTTTTCTATTTTTGATTGTACAAAACCATGAAATGTCAATAACTGGTACACCTTCTCATTTATCATAAAAGTTACATTAAAATCTTCAAATTTCAAAATAAGCATTACAGATGAGACATAAATAAAAATTGTGAAATTGTTATTTAAATAAGAAGATGCTATTTGTGTAGGTTTGATTTTTATGTTTATATTTTGGATATTCTGATTCTGATTGAATGTCTTTTGATTTAGATGTTACCCCCGACCATTGGCCAGCGACCATATCAACCCCAAGCAGGATATACTCATTCGATGATGGGACAGATGGGGGGCATGAGTGGAACACCATTCAACGTAGGGTACAATCCAATGATGGGTGCCATGGGCATGAGGATGCAGCCTGGAGTACAAGATCCTCGCGGAGGACTTAATAAACCGTCAAGTGAGTTGCTCCCAGGTGGCTTGTCTGCCTTCACCGAGCAGTCACAGCCCAATCCCATTGCTGCCGGAGCCCCCTCGTCAACTGCACCCCTTGTCAATGACAATCTTCCCAAAGAACGTTCTTTGGAAGACGGTAAAATCATTCATCTTTTTACTCCTATCTCTTGCTTGTGGCTATCTAGAAATGCCTGACTAGGTGTCGCTTCTGCTCCTTTTTCTGACAACCTGCTTGATGCGCCATGGTAAAGCTTTGCATTTTCCTACACTCGTTTTATTTGTACCAACTTTCCAACTGTTTTTAAACTTTTATTTTCAACTTATTTGTTATTCAACTTTTTAAACTCCAAAACTGTAATTATGATTTTGTGTTTTATTTTGATCAAAGTTAATATAAACTGCACGAATTTTTGCACCATAAGCTTGATATAGCAGTAGGTGGATGACCAGAGTTGTAAATTTGCATGATATTTGGAATTTTCGGAGTAATTAAAAAAATTCTTTAGTATAGTTTGACCAAAAACTGGGCTTTTTTCTGTTAAAATTGCAACTCTGATTAAAATTAGTGATTGAGTGGTGTGTTAATTGGAGAGAATTTAATCTGGCTGGTGTACTAATTTGAAATGTATCTTAGGCGTGTTGGATTTCATTGGCGGAGGTTCTCGATCAACTACACCAACCTCCCTCTTGGCGAGAAAGAGTCCATCTATAGATCAAGGCGTTCAGACTGGCCACCAAGTCGGAAAAATTGGTGATAATGCGAACAGAAATAACATGCAACGAAATAACATGAGGGACAGGTATTGTATATTGAATTTTATAAAATTCAATACCCAAGGCTAAATTAAACGTTATTTTTAGTCCAAGCAAAAATACCATTTGCTTTTAAATCATAATGTTGAAAAAAGAATTGTCAATTTCTTTTAATTGTTATTTTCTTCTTGGTACGAAGAAAAAGATATGAATTTGCTGAGCCGTATCTTATTAAAAAACAAAAGATATCATTTTTCAAAAAGCAGCCATGGAAGTGGCAGAACGGGTAGCGGCATGTCGCAGTACAGTGATGGCAAGTCGAAGCAACAGGACCATGGACAGGGTCCACATGGAGGCGGCCGAGGAAACCGTGGTGCTGGTTGGATAAACCGTGGTGCCATTCGTGGACGAGGAAGAGGAGGAGGCGGAGTACGCGGCGGAGGCATGAACAACAGTTTCAATCGCAACAACCAAGCAGGCAACGCTGCTCAGAAAGCTAAAAATACTCTCAAATTCGACAAGGAATATGACTTTGAAACTGCTAATTCGGAGTTCGAAGAGCTTAGGTATATAGTTGAACTTTTCATCTCCTATACCAGAACCTAAAAATGGAAGTTGCGTTGTTTAACTGTTCTTTTCTGTTTTGCTCTTATCGCAGATCTCAATTAGCTAAAACAAAGATAGACGGCGCTGTTGACAATGAAAAGAAAGATGACAGTGGAAACGAGACTGGTGCTGGTGAAGGTGAACCTGAAGAAGAGCCAGAAATTGTGCACTATGACAAGTCCAAATCGTTTTTTGATAATATCAGTTGCGAGGCTGTTGAGAGGAGTAAAGGGTAATAGTATCCCGCACATTTATTTGCATGCTTACAATTCAACAAATGTTGAATGTTTACAAATTGAAATATGATATAAAGATGACGACATTTTAACACACAATTAAAAATTTTTAAATAACAAATCTAAATTTTTGAGATTGAGAATGAAAACAAGATGGAACTTTTTTTTTGACCTGTAGCAGCATAAGTAATGATACTAATGTTAATTGTTCCAGAAGATCTCAACGTACTGACTGGCGAACGGAGCGCAAACTAAATTCTGAAACTTTCGGCGTGGCGTCGATGCGTCGCGGAAACTACCGCGGTCGTGGTTACTATAACCGTGGCGCTGGGGGTATGTACCGCGGCGGCAACGCGGGTGGCAACGTTGGAGGTAACTTCCGCGGCTACCGTGGCGGCGGCAATCGCGGCCAGGGCAACCGCAACAAGCAGCAACACCAGCAACAACAGCCGAACAGCGCGCCAACACAAACCAGCAGTCAGCGTACAACCGAGACGATCAACGCGGCAAGTGCGCCGGCGCAAAATAACCGTCTCGTGAGCGGCACAGCATAGTAATGTCACGTGCTGCGCTCCACGTCAATCACTAATTGAAGATAAAAACAAAAAACAAACAAAAAACACGCCTTAGCTTTAAGTATTCACATGATAGATCTAAGACTTTTTACGGAACCGAAAATGCCCGATTAGAGTAACGTGTGATGAAACTGAATTAACAGGATTAACATTACTGAGCCGCCACTTTTGTACCACGACTCTCCTTCCGTTGACGTAAAATAACTCGGCTTTATTGCGCCCTCGGACGATCGATCCCGCAGCTACTTCTTTTTTCCCCTTTTTTTACATGAAAACAACAGCTAAATAACTAGAAAAACTAATTGTCAAGATCTTTCTTTTTGTTCATACACAAACACACATACACCGTTGACACATTTTTCGATAATAATGAATACATGTTCGATCTGCGCTGCGAACCCGGCATCGTTTTTTATGTACCGTCTAACATGGATAGAAGTAGAGTGGATCGCGACGGAAATTGATTCCCGCTGGTCCAGAGTAAGAAGCGATCTTTGGCCAGGGGCATCGATCATTCTGCAAGATAAACTTCCGAACGACAAGCGGAAAACTCAAACCTCGAGTTGTAATGATCAATGTTGTTGATGCCTTTTCACTGCAGCAACATTATTGTTACACGCGAGAGCTGTCATTTTGTTGCGGTTACGAGAAAATGATCAGTCGTCAAAAAGTATGATTGTTAATTAACGCGGTTAATTAGCAATCATCTTTGTCGGGCAAATTGTATTTGTGAAAACAAAAAACCATTCAGTGAACGTGAAAAAAACAGACACTTTTTTTTGTTGCTGAATTGGTTTCTGGGGCTTGCAGCGATTTTTTAACGAAAAATCACGACGGGACCCGTGTACCGAAAAAAAAAAGAAAAGAAAAAATAAACAAAAAAAAAAAAGAAAAGAAGTAATTGAAAAGTGAAAAAAACTCAGTTGTAAGAGACAAAAAAAAAGAGAAAAAAGAAGAAGATGGTTTGTAAATGAATGTAAGATTTTTAAAAAGAATCTCGAGTACATTTTATTGAAGAAATTGTTTCATTGTGAATAATATACAATTGTGTCGGTCTTGGAGCAATTGATTAGCGTCAAGTAGAGATAATGATAAGAACGTTGTTCTGAAATTGACATTTAATTCGGGCGACGCGGGGGTGGGTTGCTTCAAGACTGGCGGAATTTTCGAGTTTGGTTTATTCTTTTACGCATTTTGATTTTCACGCGGGACGAACGAAGAAAATTTATATGTAAAGTAATGATGAGATAAAGATTCATAAGAAACGGGGTTGATTATGAATTGTATATGAGCCAAAATTGTATTAAGGTTAATAAGAAGGTGGAATTATGTATAATGAATGATGATAATTGGTGGAGCAATATGAGAAAAGAAACAAAAATGAAATGATTAATGAAAAAAAAAAAAAATGGCCCGCCAATCGCGTGCGGCGTGTCCTTTATTTCGATAAATGAGACAAATTGATAAAATGAAATTCTGTAACGATTGATGTATACGGTATCGCGCGCTCCGATTGGCAAAAGAGAAAAAAAGAAAATTGATGAAAAATGATGATGGATTACCGAAAAATGCATGAAGCATAAAGCGAAAACGGCGACTATTATTTTTGTATTGCTTTCGCAAAAGATTATCCCACCAATAGAAAAGAAAGAACAAAAAAAAAAATCCGAATATATATATAAATATATATTTACATGTTCAAGCAATATATTTAGAATCTGCAAAAAAAAAAAAAAAAGGAAAGAAACGATGAACATTATAAAATGATACGTGAATACAAATAGAAATACAAAATAGCAGGGATAAGCGAAGAAGAAGGAATAATAAGCAGGAGGGAACCCGATGCATTAAATGCACGGCGACTTTTTGAAAGGAGGCTTTTGAGTTTGTAATGCGACATGCTGATTCCGATAATTGAGTGATAAATATATATAGTGCGATTTTTCTGATAATAAATATTTTGTTTTGTACAGCGGATATCGTGATTCCTAATGTTAAAAAAAACAAAACTCGAGATTGAAAAAAAAAACACGTTTCCACTTTTATTTCGTTTCGCTCCTATAGAAAATTGTAAGATTAAAAATTTGGTTTAAATATTTTCTGTAATTTTTAGGTGATTTTTTAAACAGCGAAATAGTTAAAGCCTAGGCACCGATGGAAGTGTTCCGTTCCTGGCCACAGTCACTGGCCGGCTGAAGACTACAGTAAATCATGCATGTGTATAGCGCATACGGCACTATATTCGGCTCAGTATATAGCGTGCCTCGTCGCAAAACGCACGCGGCTTTATTATTTTTTTTTTGAAACCCTATCGTTGTTCGCTTTAGTTGTGCACTTTCAAGTATTGTCGCTTATATTTTGTGCACGTGAGTTTCGATGTGCGCGCGTTCTTTTTCGATCCTGTGATTTGAGTAGAGTATCTATATTTTTGTTTCAATTATCATAAAGAATGAAAAGAAATCAAAAAGTTCTGTGAAGATGTATATATAGTTCCTAAAGAAATTAAGAATGAAAAATTAAAGTGCTAGTTACGGAATGTCAGTTCTGAAGCAACAAAAAGTTACTTGTTGTTAATTGTGACAAAAATTGAGTGAAAAAAAGATACAAAACAAAGTGTGAAAGGTATAAAAAAAGTTTAATTTTTATGAAAAGTGTTATTTCGAGGTGCAAGTTTTGTCGACTTTGAGAAAGTTAGCAAGTTGTATGAAAAATGGATGAAATCAATGAGGTTTCTTTTTTTAAACAAAATATATTTCGGCATCGCACTGAAACATCAAAGTAAATTTTAACTCGTGCGAGTTGAAGGTTCGAATGTCTATCATCGATCAGTGGTGCGTCTATAACAATTATTTCTTGTCGATATTCCTGGACTTTTTTTTGTTATAATTATAATATTCAGTTTCGCAACAACTAAAGTCAAACTTTTCTGACAAGCGTTATATTTAGAAACAGAAAATAACGAGCCATCTGAAATCAATGTATAAATTAAAATAAAAAATTTGATCAGTTCAAAACTTTCTCATGTGAATTTTGTAAAATATGCTTGCATTATTTCATCTGGTTTGTGCGATTCTTCAAACACTTTTTGCTACTTGTTACTGCCAATCTCGCGATCCCGAAATCAGTTCGATATACTTTTCACGGCAATAAACTCGCTCGTAAATTTGTAATAACGTCTGCCTTTTTTANACACCGAACATAACGTGCAACCACAGTTTTTCAATTGAAAATAAATTTTGTTTACTGCCATCAGCATAGAGACAATTTTTTTTATATAATCGAAGATAAAAATCGAGAAGAAAAAATGTGGATACATTAAATCAGCAACCTATTAAATCGGAATAGTCCGAGTTACTCGCGATGAACATTTTCTCACAACAAGCATGCATTTTTCCAATGGCGTAACTATGTGAACACTCAAACCTAATCAATAGATAACTGTAAACGATATACTACAGACATGTGCAGCATAATTAACTTTTTCTATATTCAATTCAACTTCAGGTTATAAAACATTTCGAATGAAAATCATTTGCAGCATTGTATTTTCGTTGGAAAAAATCTGTTGAGTGGATATCAGTTCTGAGAAACCGATTTCCAACGGCCAGATGAAAATTTTCTTAATGAAATTGTTGAACGAACGTTTTGAATGAGATTTCGCTAAATGAAATAATTCTGATTGATTGATGAAAAATTGAAGACGTTTTCCGATTCATAAATAAAGTTGATTGAAGAGTTGCGAGGAAGGAATAAAAAAGAAACTGTATGAAATTGTCAAATAAATGACGCGAAACGTAGAGGAGATGGTATTATGATAAAATGAATTGTTGCTTTCAGAAGAGGCATGAATCAGAGGCCGTTTATCTTTCTGTGCGATGAAAGCCAAATAGCCCAAACGATAGTCCCCCGCATTTATTACATTTGCTTTTTTTGGCTGCAAGGAACACTTGAATTTATGCACTTTTTTATTTCACATCATCATCTTTCTCATTTCGTGACAAATTAAAAAATAAATTTCGCAGATTATTTGGTCGTAAAGTTTGGAATTATTTTTTCTTTAGAAACCAAAGTTGGTTTGGAGTGCTTTTTTCAATCTTTCTAACAACTTTAAAAAATATAATAAAACAGATTTTTTAAGAGTGAAAAAAAATTGCGTTTGCATAGTTCATTATGATTATTAAGGTTGGAACTATTTTTACGAGGCAGGTGTGTATAGAAAACATTATGACGAAAAAAAAAAGAATGGTAATGAGAAGTAGACTGAAAAAAATTCACGAAACATATAAAGTTTCCATTAAAAAAATTAGTTACAAGATGAATTATTTAAATTTATTTTCAAAATTGATTGAATTTTTTTCTAAGCGCTTTTCTCTCCCTATCTTTGGACAAAGCTATTGAAATTTGTTCATTAGTCATGTTTGACTCACTTTTAATTAACGCAAATTGTTATCAAACAAATCACGCGATTTTCTTCTAATTCTTTCGTTTGGTTTCTGACGCAACTTTGAAAAAACGAACAAATACCATAGTCGGTTAGAATTTTTTTTTTATTTTTTTCATTTTCTTGAAATGTCCATTCAACAAATTTTCCAATCAGAAAAATTGATAAAAAAATTAACAAAGCAAAACAAACAAATGAAAAGAATCCAATCAAGAATCCATTTGTTAATTAAAAAACAGTGATGAAAACGAAATGTTGATTTTACAGTGAAAAAATATCGGTTGTTGAAAAGTGCAAAATTTGACATTGATCGATCTACGTATTTATTAGAGGAACAGGAGAAAAAGATTTATTTATTTTCGGAGATCATTATGAGAGTCATGTTGGAAGATTAACAGGCTATAAATAAAAATCTTGTACAATCCACAATGGACCTGCCAAAACATTGATTTCCTTAAGGTTCAATATGTCAACTGTTGGACGTGCCCAAATCAAAATATTCCAACCGAGACAAATAATTCAGCGACAATTCCTGGCGATGAATAAGGTCCTCGTTTCTTTTCTAGTGGAGCAACTTTCCGTATCTTTACATTTTCTCTGATCTGGGCGCCGTCCTTGGATTTTAAACTTAGTCAGGGCCTAGAATTTTTACCTTTGTCAGCTCCATACTATGGACGTTCTGATTTTTCTGCACATTTTTTAGTCGCACATTTCGCATGAGGGATTTCGTCAAAGTTGAGAAGAGATGGGATAAGAAATTTAAAGGATCATTGAACTTGATCAATATTTATCTAAGGATAAGTTAAAATTATATTTTTGTAAAGTCTATTGTTACCATGGTCAGATTTACAATTAAAATTATGCATTCCATTATACATATATATGTATAAAAATCCATGTATAAATATAAATCATAAAACGATGCAAGTCAAAATGTTAAAATGATACGTTCCAAAAGAATTTTGATTCTTTAAAAATTGTAAACTTATTTCTTAAATCAAAAAATGGTAATTATTAATTCATGCTGTCATATATATTCATATCTGTGGCACATCTGGAGTTATATATGAATGTAAATTTGAGTTAATGAGATAATAGAAATGAAATATTGAATGGTAAAAAATAATTTAAGTTAAGTTAGTTAGTTAAGTCAAGTGTGGGAACCATATATACAAACCTATACAAAAATATATAACTTTCCTAACAACAAACAAAATTTAATTATGAATTAATTTTGAATTAAAATTTCTTTAAATCGAAAAATGACGACTAATTTATGCTGTCATATATATTTGTATCTACGGCACATCTGGAGTTATATATGAATGTAAATTTGAGATAATAAGATAATAGAAATGAAATATTAAATGGTAAAAAAAACAAAAAAAAAACAAAACGGTTTGGGCAGAGTTTATCTTGATAGTTTGGAGAACGAAATGTGAAGTCAGGCGTATTTGTTTTAAACATAGTACGTCCCACATTTTTGGGTGCACCTCCGGTATCAAAAATAAACGGACAAAGGTGTGCACGTTCATTCAAACGCAAATCTCTGTAGAACCCGAGAGCATGCATCAACGGGCGAGCGCAACAGTAAGAAGAGCGTTGGCTTCGGTTCAGTAATCGATCCAGCTATAGTTACAGAATTAAAACGCCATGTCGATCGGCTCGCATGTCATTAATTTTTCGTCGCATCAATTGTGCCAGCTAACTATAATGACATTCATTTAAAATGTTAAGAATTTCGTTCCGTAATCGATCCGGCGTTATCGCCTCTACTGTCCTCTTTAGTTGCATAACAATTTTCATTCTCAAATGCCATCGACCCACCGGCGAACAGAAAATCGTTTCTTTGTGCAAACAATCAGTGCCAATTTGTTCTCTTGTAATTGTAAAAAAAGTGTCAGAAATAAAAAAGTACACGGGAAGATTGTCCATAAGAGGATTGATTTTTAATGAACATTTTATCAGAGATTAGATAAGGTTGAAAATGAAGGTGTTTATCAAAAGCGCTGGAAATTTTGTCGCTATAATTTTTTCATTTTATTTCTTCTTCCAAAAGACGCCTGTGCAAACAATCGCGTCACACACGTGGGTCAGATGTAATATTTTTGGAATCTTCCAGAACCGATGGTGAAATTTCCATGCGTTCAGAAAACGAAAGTATTATTATTTTGTTCCAATAAGGTTGCCTTTTCAATTGACCTTTTGGAAATTAAATTTGATTGTACTGGTAGGAATAAAGTTTAGCATTATTGTTGGTACAAATTTTTACATTTGTCTTATTTTGTGAAAGATAATTTTGCCCTTTCTATACTATGAAAAATTTTGTGCAACCGTTTGAATTCGAAATGACAACAGAAAATACGTTACGACTATTTTGACCTGGGCCAAATCAATGAAAAGGGACGAAAATAAACAGTCGGTCGTTGATCACGCAAAGCGGCCATTAGTAACGGAAATTGTCACGCACTTGAAAAGCATCGGCGACTGAGTTCGCTGCAATGTGAAAACTTGAGATCGCTCTGTCAACGAACGGAAAGTGATACATTGGTTTGGACGCATTTTTTCCTCCAGATTTGCGACGTCATGGTGTGGTCGTTAAAATTGCGAGGCCAAGGTTTTATCGGGCGGATTGTTCCTGGCCCCGTTACGATACAATAAATATTACCTCGAGTTCTTGAAGATATAATTGAAGGTTTCAACAGCTTCTTAGAAAATCGCAAATCTTCCTTTTTTTTCTCGCAACTTTTCCTCATATCCGAGCATAAAAATCAACGGCAATTAAGAATGCTAATAAATTTTTTTTGTTTCTAATATTTGAAAAATTGTACATTGCCATTGTAAAATTAAAATACGTCGCTTGTCATTTTACGTTCGACGTTCGAAATTATGTCCTGTCAATTTACTTGTCAAATTACATTATATTCTGTAATTTTTAATTTTGCAATTTTATACAAATACATTGTTTCCTCAAATTTTCCACTGGAAGTGTAAATCTATTTTCGAGATTTACATTGTGATTGTAAAAAATTACATTTCAAGTATTTTGGATGTAAAATTACAAAAAAATTGTTTCTCAAATTTTTCGCTATAAATTTCTTAAATTTTTCTTATCAATTTATTAGTATGTAATTTTAATAACTTTTTGTTTGTTGATTGTCAAACGGTAACATATTTTCAAGCTGATTTACAACTAAACCGCAAACGACAAAAAAGGTTCAACGATCTGAAAGTGTATCGAACAGTTCGATCCTCCTGTGAAAAGTTTTCGAATTATGCAATCCGCGATAGGGAAAGGTAATAATTTATCGCATGGAGGACTACGGAATTCACCGCTAAACATATTTTCGTCCTCGGAACTTGGTTAATTATTTGAATTCGCCTGCAAAGATTTTCGAATCATCAAATTGCAAAGCGTCGAGACGCGATTCAAAGAAGCTTGGATTACTGATTCAAGAAACGTGATAGCGCAGCGTTTATTATATAAATATCATCGATTGTTTTACAGTTCGCAACGACGTACGATTTTGGGCGTGCGAGGAACAACAGAAAATGTTCATTTTCCTGCGACCAACAAAGTGCAAATTGTTTACAAAAGCTCCGGTTTCATAAGCGGGCATTAAAATCGACAGACAATGATGTTAAAAAGTTATGCAATCCAAATCGTAAAGTTGCTTCCGACTGATCGCAATTGGCACCGGATCGATTACGTTGGTTCGAGTCGAAAAATAAAAACGAGGAAAAGGTTTGGCTGGAGGTTGACAAATGGCACCGAAACGTGTCTCGACTTGAACTTGAAATGACGAGATGATGAACGAGGTTTGATTTTGAAAGGAGAATCGTCGATAGTGCAGGAAACTTTGGAACGTTTAAAATGTCCTGAAGACATTGGTGTGGACGTCTTCGCTCGTGGTCAAGAGAGACCGAGCAAATCAGTTGTGCGTGGACCGCTCTGCTAAATCGTCGAGCACGAAAACTGGTATGTCCATCTGCGAGCGCGCGACCGGTTTGGCTGACTCGTTTCCAGTCCATTTTCTTTTACATCTTATTATTCCGTTTTATCAACGAAAGTAAATATCTTTGGTGCTGCTCCTTCGGCAGGGAATCACAAAATCCACGCGTCTGCTAAGTAGGTTAATGTTTCGCTAATCCTTCTCAAATGTGTCTCACTTTCAGTTTTGTTCACATCCAATTCTTATCGATCTTTTAAACTTGCTCCGATAATTTTTTCACATTTTTTTGCCAACTCATTTTTCAACAATTTCTAATTTTCGACAAACTTTTTCCCAACTTTGTTACAACTTTTTTCATCTTCCATTTTTATCTTAAAAAATATAACTCCAAAATTGAGATTAGGATTGAGAATATTTCTGATTTGTTTATGAAAGATAACTGATTTAATATTATTTTTATTCGAAATTTCGTTGTGGTCGAAAATTGAAATTCTTTTTTTCTTGAATAGGAAATTCTTTTCTCGCATGATTTATGGGTTGAATTTTTCAAGTGGATTTAATTGTTCGTACAAATTGATCAACATTCAACAATGTCAGAAATTTGCTTTCAATTCACAAATCGTCACGACTTTTCTGTCAAATTTTAACCAGTAAATTATGATTAATTAATTAGTTTAAATTTAGCAAATTCGGATCAATTGTATTTGCTTACTTTCAAGTCGAATAAGCTATTTTTAAAGTGCAATATTTGCTGAGTGTTGATATGGATGTAAAAATTATACGGAAAATTTTTGTTTGTCCTTTGATAGAACCATTTAGTTGAACGAATTTTTGGCATGAAATTTTGCAATTTGACAGTTTAAGAAAAGGAAAAATTACTTTTTGCAAAAGTAGCAGAGTTGGGATCGATTTTTTTTGCAATTTTTGTTATCGTTCAAAAAATGTAGATAAAAAATCATATCAGCAATAAAGCGAAATTATTAGACATTAAAAAAGAGCCTATTTCACATAATAAAGATAGTAAATTCTTTTGTGACGCCTTTTATGATTTTGTTTACTTGACACTTCTTATCAAACGAATTCATTTTAATCGAACCGATTAATTAAAGTAATTGAAACACTCAACGCGCTGTTAGCGACTGGTTGAATTTGTATTGAGTTCCATCATTGATCAGCAGATGGCTGAATATGTCCCAAATAAAAGAGCTTCTATTGTACCGGCGCCTAGAATCAAAACACTAAAAAATGAAAATAAAATTACACCGACTTTAATTAGAAATCAGACCTCTGCCATCTAACAAACAAAGCAAATTTCAAACTTCAAATAACAAGCAAAATAACGACTTCAGTTATCCAGAATATTAAAATACGAGTTTTTGATTATTTAGAAAAAAAGGAGAAAAGAAATAATTATAAACGTTTTTTCATATTTCGCATAATGTCATAGATTGGATAGTAATCGGACAATATTTTTCCAAGCCAAATGACACGGCATGAAAAAAAGATGGAAAGAAATCAAAAAGCTTGATGGGCTTCGCATGATAAAGGTCACAAGTTTTTATTTTACCTGTAATCGAGGATTGTGCTTTTTATATGTTTTTCATAATTGCGTTTAGGTAGGATAAAACAATACAATCGTGAAACGTGCAATCATCGCAAATCTTGCAGTTTTTGTTCCACCTTTTTGTGGTGGAATTTTGAATGACTAAAAAGTTGCGACTGATTGGATCATGTAATCGGTCATCTACCCAATTTTTTTCTATGAAATTTTATTGTTTTGTATCAACATAATATTTCAATGTGAAGGAATTTTTTTCGAGTGCCGAATTAGCACAATGAGTTGCAAAAAGTGCTGCAAGTTGCAAAAAAAAAAAAAAAAAACGTCGGTGGAAAAGAAGTGAAATAAAAGTTGTTGCAAAATGGTTTGAGCTGAAGTTCATCTGAGTTTGCAACCTTTTTTGTTTATTTTTCAGATAGCTGAATAACGGAATTGTTGATACTGCGACAACTCCACATGTGGACATCGCCTGCCCAACTCAGAATCGGCCGGGCACCCAGAAAAAAGTCAACTCGATAAAACCTTGAAGCGGAGATGGATGCTAAAGGCGCCGACAAAAAACCAGCAATGGCAAACGGAAACTCTCCTTTCTCAGCTTTGCTCAACGTAGCTCCGTAAGGATTTTTCATTTATAAATAGAATAAATAAATAATAGCAATATTGATTTGCAAGGAATTCAAGTAAAAATGTTTTATTTGAAGCTGGGTTTGCAGATAAAGAAAGAAATTATTTTTAGTCCAAGATTTACTTCGTTTTAGGTGAAAAAAAAAAATTATCACAGTAATTTAATTAAGATCAAAGTAAAAATGAACACTATAAAAAATAACAAAATCCTGTAAAAACAAGTACTGTAAAAAACAAACAAATGTAAAAAAAGGGTGGTACTACCAATTTAA
>JAAMPD010000271.1:0-65852 GCA_025266255.1 Trissolcus basalis
CGGAAGTACCTATAATAAATGCAACCATAATAAAATGATTTATCAGCAGTACAAAAACAGATCATAGAGATTCAATGATTAATTCCTTTGCATCGATCATCGTAATTTTATCAAAAAAATTAACTAAGATTCAACATCAATATAAATATCCATTAATTTATTTATATTAAATAAACATTTGTTTCTGCGATAAATTAATTTGTGATGTTCACAAGCTGTACAGCAATAATAAATAAACGTAACGACCGAAATGAATATCTCAACAGTCGGTGTTCATTAGCATAATAGCGCGATTACAATGTTCTATTTCGAATTCACAAGGATGTTGCATCCAAGGTTCACCATCAACTTGAGTTGCATATGTTTCTTTTAGTTTAATCTGAAAAATATGTATTTTTAATGTAATGTAATAAATAATTTTCAAATTGTATAATTCATACCAGTAAAAAAGAAAGGGAACATCCTTTTTTATATTTCTTACTTTAACAGATTTGGCTTGTCCTAATCGGTGAGGTTTCGATAGTCCAACGCTCAACTGAGCAATGTGAAACGAGGAATGTACACCGATGATTTCCAAAAGCCCATCGTTGAAACTTTGCACGCCTACTTCTTCATCATCTATGAAAGAAAATTTAAATAAAGTTCCATTTTTTACATTTTACCAACAGGCATGTATAAAATTCGATAAATTACCTTCGATATTCATGTTCCAGACATTAACACCTGCAGCCCAAGATGGAATATTAAGTACGATTACACCTTCGAGCGAAGGTAGTTCAATTTTTTCACCGTCCAAATAAATTTCTACTTTTTTGTCCAGATCTTTGCATTCTCTTTCGACAACTTGATGCGTACCGAAGCATAAGTACAAAAGCTGGAACAGATAATGGCTGATTAGTTGTAATTAAGATTGATTTTAAAATTAGTATATCTTCGTATGTCAACCTTATTAAATATTCGATGGCTGAACAGATAAAACCGGCTCTCACGTGTCTTATGAAAATTGAGTGCCACTTGTGCGTCGACGCCGATACTCATGTAATTGTACATAAACATTTTGTTCTGTGAGGCTCGAAAACCAAGTCCCATACCTGTAGGGGATATTTTTATACTCCATCTAAAAAAGAAATTGAAATAGTAAGCAATTCCTTGCTATGTATTCAGATTCATTTGTTATCATACCTATCAAGTTCCACTTGTTTAGCTGTCTGAATTTGTCGTAGGATGGTCTCAGGAGGGACATTTGGATCAAGTTCTTTTCCCCAGCCCATGACTCGAGATAAATCGTTCCCAGTCCCTAGAGGCAAGATAGCTACCGCTGGCACTGGCTAAAAGTAAAATTATATCATGAAAAACTTTATAAATAAGATAAGATGTGAATTTTATTGCAACTCAAAAATGACAAATTTAATTGTTTTATCATAAATATTTTACCTCTAGTCCCAGTTTATGAATTGCATTTAGCAACCATGCAATACTTCCATCACCTCCAGCAACCAAAACATTACACGGTGTTTTCCCTAACAATCGACACCACTCCAAAGCAGCTACAGGATCTCGTTCAGTTAAATCCACTACTTGGGCTGGATTGAGCAGTCTACGAAACCATGATAGAATTTCATCTCCATCATTACTACCAGATTTTTTATTTGCTGCAAATCAGTACAAATCTTAAATTGTTTTATAAACAGGATTTTTATGCCAATTTTATAATTGGTGAGAAAAATTTGTATTCAATTTAAGAGTATTATATTTATTATTACCAACAACAATTAACGGATTCCACTCTGGCCACAAAGGGGGGACTATTGAACGTAGTTGCAGTCTACGACGTACGGTTCGTCTCTTATTAATAACTTCTAAACTCTTAGGTGGAATGATCATTTTTTGAAACTCGCCGAAATCACATAACTACAATAGAAGAAAGAAAATGATTAATTTTTTATAAAAATTTGTAACAAACATATTTTATTATAAAATTTTTAGATAAAAACATGGAAGCACATGCTTTTTAGAATTGAATGAACGTGAAATCAGTGAGAATGGCATTGAGACTGACAGTATGAAATTTTGCACGAAGACATTTCGCTCGAGAACTTTTTCAAGGACGGATGTTATACCTATGAAATTCAGCACAGAGAGAGGATCGGATGCGATCCAGAGCGTTGTGTATACTACAATGAACCTAAACACACAAACAGATGGAAACATGTATCTTGAACATCACATGTAATGCTATGCTTTCCAAAAGAGCGAACATCTTAAAAGCTTGTAGATGTACATTGATCGACCTTTGTAAAAAATAGTTTCTATAGCAAAAGATGAGGTTTGAAGTGATTACGTAAATGCAACAATGCGTATGTACAATAAAATTGGAAACAAACAGCAATGTTCCATACTTCAGAAATTTTTTGCCTGCAAGAATCATGTACACATTTTTGGCACCAGCAACACCACCAGTCCAGATGACCACCGGGAACAGATTCACATTCTTCGTTACAGACGCTGCATGATGACACAACAGGCAAATTTCCTTAAAAATTCAACAAACGTCTTTTGTTGTGCCCATACTATTATAATCACAAAAGAAATTCTTTGTATTTACCTTTTACCCAGTGATGTTTCATTGGATCATCAGTGTTGTCAGTTATTTCTTTGCATTTCAATTTCTTGTTCGCTAATTTAACACAACTATGGTCAGCACAAACGCCACAGGAATCACAATACAGTCCATCAAGGTGCAATAATAAAGCTTCACAAATACTGCAATAAAAGGCCTGAAAAATGTAAACATTGAGATTCTTGTACTGAATTCAATTTAAACGTCACACGTTTTGTTTATTCGAAAAGTGAATAACGAAAGTTGATTAAAAAGTATTGAATTACCTTGGAAGTTTTCTTAATAATTTTCCAGTTGTGGTGCTTTGACATATCCTGGATTTGAATGTGTTGCTCGCCAATGAAGTATTTAAAAAAATTGATCGTAAATACAAAAAGCAACATCGTTGAAATTGTTGGCACAATTATTGTGCCGATATCCACGTCCCACATTTTGTTGTTGTTTTTGTATCTAAAATGGAAGCAAACAAATGTTATAGTTCCCCATATAAAACATTTTAATTGATGTAATTGAAACAATAATTAGAAACTATGCGTCGTATTTCGGAGCACTTTCTTTTATAAATGAAAAATCATTTGATTCATTTAAATGAAACTTTACATTACATTATTTGAAATTGGATGACAGACTGTTGGATTGTGTAATGCAAATATAATATTAAAAATCAATATACCCATCAGACGGCACAGTGTGTAATACAATTCAAACTAACCTTGGATGACAAAAATTTGAACGCTAAAACGTTGGGAATCACGGACTACGACATTGTTTAACACGAAATTCCGATGACTCACATTTTTAAAACATCTCTACTCCGTTTAATTTCAGCGCGTGAGCTTTAATTTGCGGTTGTCATTTTCGCAAACACATAATGGAGAACGCTCTGAAGATAACTGCAATTATTGGTTCTAGTGTTTTGATTCCTTTTTATTCACACTTCTCCCACTTCAAATAACTACTTTGTTATTATAAATTAACTAATTATTACTTTTTAATTAATAAAATATTGCAATACCAATAATGAAAGCAGGAATACGAAAATGATAAATAAAATTATAAGATACTAAAGATTTGAAAAAATGTTAAGAAATTATTAGAAAAATTATTGTTCACGTAAAAATTAGATCGATAATTATTATTTTTGTATGTTTACATATTTCTTCAAACGCTCATTTCCGGAAGAAGGTGGTGCTTTTTGTAAATTCTGCGAACCGCAGCTACGTTCAAGCAGCAATTCAAGTTCGATGAAAAACATCATATATGGTCATCGGCATTTTCAAGCGTTATTTATTGTTAGTTAAAGACTTGGTGGCCGTTTGATTATGTTGTCAACAAAACCACTGTGCTGTTCATACCACGAGTTGATTGTATGATGCTACAATTTTGCGTACAATTGTCATCAGCTTGCACGGTTAACCTTCAAAAGTAATACATTTGTAAATACATAACACGCTTTAGCGATTTAAATGTACATTGCTCGTGCTACTGTTACAACTCATTCTCAGGTACATGAGGCAGCGATGAGAAATTGACGAAGGAGAGTTTTTTGCAAAGTAATCAACCGCTCCAATTGTGTATCGCCATGGCTCAGAGGAAGGGACGCAGGAATTTGAAACTAAACGTTCCCGACGAAATCCCACCTGTCCTGTACGTTTTATGACTTTTAGTAACGTTTTTAATACTCATATAATACTTATGAAGTTGTTTTGACAACTTTCTTGTAAACCACGTGTTTGCCAAATAACAATTGTGTGGCCAATTGTCAACCAATTTTTTATCAAAAAATTTCAAGTGTTTGTTTATTTTTGCATAGAACCCCGCCAAGGAATTTGGACAAGAGAACAACTATAACAATAGATGATCAAACGTTTGACGTAGAGGCAGATGATCTTGAAACGATATGTGATCTTGGAAGGGGAGCTTATGGTAGTGTAGATAAAGTTCGACATAGACCCAGTGGGACCATTATGGCAGTAAAGGTAGTATACAAATTATTCATCTCAATGTTTAAAATTATATAAATGAGTTCGTATATTTTGTAATAAATAAATAATGAATGATTATCTTTATTATTCAGAGAATATGTGCAACTGTTAATAGCCAGGAGCAAAAACGCCTGTTGATGGATCTTGACGTATCGATGCGTACGTCCGACTGTCCTTATACAGTGCAATTTTATGGTGCATTGTTCCGCGAAGGCGATGTTTGGATTTGCATGGAAGTCATGGACACAAGTCTTGACAAATTTTATCCCAAAGTTTACAAAAATAATCGAGTTATTCCTGAAGATATTTTAGGAAAAATTGCCTTTTCTGTAAGTTATAATTGTGAATTATTACTATAAGAACAAAAATCATACAGATTAAATTGTTATAAAAAATTATATAATATAAAATTCTGATTAAATGTTAGTGAATTTTGAATTTGTTTATTAAATTTTAAACTTGCAATTTATAATTTATAATGACAAATATTGCAAATGAATTTTAAGTATTCTATAATTTGAAATAATAATTACACATTTAAAAGATTCTGAACTATATTAAAATGACTTGTTTACAATTTGTTGTTGTTTACGTTTTCCAGGTTGTGAGTGCATTGCATTATCTTTATTCCCAGCTAAGAGTTATTCACAGGGACGTGAAACCCAGCAATATTTTAATAAGCCGTAAGGGCGAAGTAAAAATCTGTGATTTTGGGATATCTGGTTATCTTGTGGATTCCGTTGCTAAGACTACGGATGCTGGTTGTAAACCTTATATGGCTGTATGTACCTAACTAATTAGTAATAGTAAAACCATTGTTTTTCTCGAGAGTTAAAATTCGGAGTTTTTATTTTAGCCTGAAAGAATAGATCCATCCGGTGACACATCGCACTATGATATAAGATCGGATGTTTGGTCTTTGGGAATTTCAATTGTGGAACTAGCAACGGGAACTTTTCCTTATGCCACATGGGGGACGCCTTTTGAGCAGTTAAAACAAGTCGTCAAAGACGATGCTCCGAAATTGCCTGCTGGAAAATTTTCTGTCGCCTTCGAAGAATTTGTTAACAAATGGTATTTATTTATACAGATCATAATTCTTGTATAATGATTTTTCATAATCTTTATTATTATGTTTTTAGCTTAGAAAAAAATTACCTGTTGCGTCCAAACTACACGCAACTCATGGAACTGAGCTTCTTCAAGGATCATATAACGAAGGAAACCGACGTTGCGACTTTTGTCACGGAAATTTTAGACTTGCCAAGTATAGAATCACCTACGTAATAAGCACAGAAAGACAATAGATGTTCAGTTTAATAGCTTTGAAACCAAGATCACCACGAAACTCGCCACCATTATATTTTTAATCAAAAATGAATTTCATAAGTTGTGTTCAGAGTCATTTTCACGAACACCTTTTTTTAACGAGATTTTGTTAACAGTGATAATAAAAGCATGTTTGATATCATTTTATAAAAGCGGAAAATCTCTTCCACAACAAAAGCACAATAAAAGATTTTCTTCTATTTCAACCAGTTATTTATTTATTTACAAAACATCGCGGATGCTCATTCATTTACAGGGCGCGAAAAATTAAAAAAAGTCTGAAGTTATCAAGGTAGGTGGCGCTAAAGTACGTCCATCTGATGTTGTGATCACATCAAGAATTTTAATTTGTAAAAGAAAATATTATTTCTAAATGTCATGACAACTTTTTGATCTTCTATAGTGCAAAGGTATATTTAATATTTTCTTATAAAAATGGTAAGGTTTATTATAAATTCTGTCATGTTCTTTTTTTCAATTGGAGCATGAAACTTAACCTATCTTTTTGCTCATCTCCAGAAAAAAATACTTTCACAACGTGTTGAAATCTTCATTCATTAACATTTTATATTTTAAAACATTCACAATTCATCATTTCGATTTTCGCAATCCACAGATAAGTGTATAATGGCAGATACAAATCTCCCGAAAGTCAGCACTGAGAAGAAAGCACCATTAATCCCTGACCCGGAACCGAACTTCTACGACCAGGCGCACGTAAAAGAAATTGAAGAAAAAAATCGTAAACGAGTGATAAAGCTGTTGAATAGTCGCAGGTACAACAGAATTGCTGCCTCGGTGCTGTCGACTTTTGTCCTAAGCGTTTACAGTTACACCATCTATACGATGAGGCAGGAGACCTTCCTGGACGACTTCAACGAACCAGAAAAAATTCACGACTAACTCCAGAGACTTATTTTTAGTTTCTCTTTTTTTATATAATTTCAAATTAACTTCTGCCTAGTTTACTTTTATTTACAAATTTCATTCAAAATGCGGCTACGTCTGCCACCGATGCCCTCCATCCGGGAAATTGTTAGACTTTACAGACTGCGAGCGGTGAAGCAGCTCTCGCAGAACTTTTTATTTCACGATGGACTCCTGAACAAAATTGTCAAGCAGGCTGGCAACATTGAGGGATGCCATGTAGTTGAGGTCGGTCCGGGACCTGGTGGAATTACCAGGTCAATTTTGCACAAAATGCCGAGCAAAGTCACAGTTATTGAGAAGGATCGAAGATTTGAGCCGGTGTTGGAAATGCTGACAGACTCTTACGCAATGGTGAATGGAAATCTGAATGTCATCTTTAACGATATCATGTTGACGGACATGAGCAAGTTTTTCGACGAAGGACTCAAAAAAGAATGGGAAGACAAGCCGCCTGATATTCATATCATTGGGAACCTGCCGTTTAGTGTTTCTACACCTCTGATCATCAAGTGGCTGCATGCCATTAGTGAGAAACGAAATGCCTGGCAGTTTGGCAGAGTCAGGATGACCTTGACTTTCCAGAAGGAAGTAGCTCAACGGTTGGTTGCCGTGCCACGGACCCCGGAAAGGTGCAGACTCTCGGTTATGGCCCAGGCTTGGACAGAACCGGAATTGAAATTTATAATACCTGGTATGTGTGACAAAAAAAATAAAAATAATCCGTTTGAATTTTTTGATTATTTGATTTTTATTTTTTTAGGTCCGTCAGTTTGTTCCTGCACCAGACGTGGATGTTGGAGTGGTGACTTTCACACCTCTCGCAAAACCTCGCTCGTCAAACGAGTTCAAATTGTTTGAAAAAGTTACGAGACAGTTATTCAGTTTTCGACGGAAGCTCACCAAAAAAAGCGTAGAGTGAGATTTTTATTGACAAATTTACTTTTATTAAAATTTCTTTGGAGTATAAATGGAATTTTAGTGAAATGACTTAATTTTTTTTACAGAACATTATTTCCACCGGAATGTCACGATACTTTAGTTCCACTGATGTTCAAATTGGCAGAAGTGGATATAATTTCTTCTCGTCCAATGCAGCTCACAGTCGAAGAAATCGATCGGATGTGCACCGCCTACAAATATATCTGTGAAAAACATCCACAGGTGAAACTGTACGAGTATCGTGCCTCACGTCGTATTCTTACGTCTTCTTATACAAAAGACGTCTTTATCGAGGATTGTGACGAGGAGGAAGACTTTTTGGACGAAAAGAGTTCAGTAAAACAGTAGGATCGATTACCAGAATTTGTTTTTTTATTCATTCGTTACAGTCACATTGTTGAGCGTTGCAAGTGTGCGTGTCAACGCTGATATATGTATATTTACATACATATATGGCTAATGTCTTAAATAAAAGTTACGTTATAATTTAAATTGTGCTTTTCAATGAAATTTCATGCATTTTAATTTGGACCTTGAATTACAAGTCTAATACAGTTATCACATTCGATTATAGAATTTCAAAAAATGCGCTCTTTCAATTTTGACTCGATCAGATTTAATGCCCGCGCTAAAACAATACAATTCTCAATTTGATTCATCGATTTTTGTTCATTAGTCATAAATATGACATTTAAATAATATACATTTATAAATAAATAACTCGCATGAAACTGATTGAAGAGCGAATTTTTCGAGGATTAGTTTTACGTAAAAACACAAAAAACCCAATATACCGATCAATATCACAGCTACTGGTCATTTTAAAGGACGAAACAATTGCTTTAAATACATCTATTTGACAGAGCGTATATATTATATTTATAAAAAAGATAAGTATTAGGAATTGTTTGAATATACATGGTTGCATGCGCGCGTTTGCTACTTTGTTACAGTAACGTAGGAAACTGAAGTTTCTGCAACGCACTATACATTCCGGCTTCTCACTGAGCCAACGGGAGGAGGATTCATCCTAGTTTTTGGTCGAATCAGTCGCGGGCGACGCCGCAAATCATGATATTTGGCAAGGCACCGCGTCGTCGTCGCCAGGCTCCCAAGGATTGTGCGTGGATTTGCAGAGTTCTGCACCATCGTTTCGTTCGTTCCCCATCTTCAGCCTGCAAATATTTCAATACAATTTTGATTTCACCGGTCTATTTATTATCTAATTATTTACATTTGTTCGAAAAAAAAAAAAAAAAAAACGAATAATTACCTTGAAAACATAAGTCTCTTTTGAAGTTAATTCTTGAATTTCAAAATAATCTTCCAGGTCGTTTTCGCAACACACTATGCATTTGTCGAGAGGAAGTGGTTCCTACAATTTCCAAACATTATGATTTGTTTTCAGTTACGTAACGGTATAATTAAAAAACATTAGGTTGAATCTTAAAATGTGAATTGTTGTTTATGAAATGAAACTATTACCCTTAACAAAGCATATCGTCCAACTTTCTCTTTAATAAGAAGGAGCGTCGCTTCTTTGATTCCAATTTGCTTTGGGAAAGGCGAATCGTCGGATAGGTCGAGGAACTCAGTGTTTGGCTGCAAAACGGTTAAGCCACTTTTAATATCGTCATCGCATTCAGAATGAAAAAAAATATTTAAGGAAGTGATAATAAATTATACAAAACTTGTGTTGTAAAAGAGAAATGCGTTTTACAATTAGTGTTATTTCTGCAGATATTGAACAGTTTACTACCTTTCCGTTTGTGACAAGCATGGCAATGACCGGGGCAAGTTTGACTGTTCTCCCTCGCCTCCAGTTATTATCAGTCGGTTGAGCAACCAGGAGACGTCCCTCCAAAACGAACCGAGATTCTTCGTGAGCCCATTCCAAGACTTCAACAGCCATCTGGAAGATAAAATTTTTATTCAGCATTTTTGTACCGGACATAAAACTCAAGATTTTCTAATTAGTGACAGAAAGTTATTTTACGATGACAATTACCTTTCTCAGTTTGATGTTTACCATGTCTTGTTCTCCATTTGAGCGTTTCCCATTTTGAATAATGGAAATCCTTCGCCACAACTTTGTCGACGTCACATCTTTGGCTTCCTGAATAAAAAAAATGAATTTACTTGTAAAATTTATTTCAATCAAATGGAGTTTTTGAATGAAAATTCTGTTTTTAACTTACAGCGTTCATATGTTCTAAATGTAATTCAACGTTGGATTGGGCTTGTTGGAGTCTCTTTTTCGCCTCTTGAATATCCGGTCGAACAGACGGGGTGGCTTTTAAAAGACGCGCTATCAGCAAAGGATATTTCGTTACCCTTTGAACTGGAACCTAAAATTAATAATAACAAATCATATATTCCTGTTAGATGTTTATCAATATTTCATCGTGACTTTTAATATACCATCAGAAAGGAATTCAAGTTCATTCTCCGAAGGACAGTGTTTTCCATCTGAGATTCCTTGAGAAAAATCCTTAAAAAGTCCTTCTCCTTTTCAAGATTTTGTAGAAGCATGCTCGCACTCCCTTGTCGTGTGCAGTAACTCTCGAAGGCGTGAAGCATTCTTTCCGATTCTAAAAAGATTTTGCCCACGTCTACTGTCAGCAAATCCTCGTCGCCAGATTCCTTTTAAATAAAAACAAATTTAAACTTAGAAAGATCAAGTTTAAAAATTGTAAATTAATTTGTTTGAATTAGATGAACAAAAATATCGCACTTGTGCTAAATCTACGGCGTCTTTCAGTTTTTCAGCCAGGACCATATTGTGTTCGAGCAGTTCCTCGACATTCAAGAATATTGAAGAAAGCTGTTCTTGAGTCAAGAGGCCTGCTCTGAGAATCGGCCGATAAAATTCTTCTAAGATGATTTGTAGATCCCTGCCATACTTCTGCTCTGTCTCAACAATTTCCGTGATGATCTCTTTTCTTTCTGCTCGTTTTTTCAAACATTTCCAACAAACTACCGTAGGATAAACGCTGAAAAAAGAAGCAAAAGTTAATTATATATTAAAAAAAAGTTGACATCTGATTATTTGAGAAATGCGAATTGATATCATATATAATTGCGAAACGTTGTAATAAGTTTAATTTTCCGGCGGAATTTTATAAAATCGCTAATTACACATTATCAATTAGCCGAGAGACAAAATGGTTGATACAAGATAAGCGTGGAAAATCAAAGTTTTCGTCACGATTGGTTGCACTTGACTAATTGCGAGGGGTCACTAATCGCATGTTCAAATCAGCGATACCAAATGTGGTAGTTGATACGCGATTTGAACACTTGAAAAATTAAATGTCCTCGTTAGTCGGACGAAAATCAAGCAGCGAAACGAAAGTACACGATTCGCGACCTGAGGCTAATTGCTTGTCCCCGTGTGCAGCGACTGAACGTTCCTTGAAAATTACCTGTCTGAGATTAGTGATTCCAGTCTTTGTTCACAGTCCTCGCAGACTTTGATATTGCCAGAAGACACCTGGGAAACAGTGTCGATAAATTTTCCTGGTGTCGATGTGTTTCCGGTTCTCCATCTTCTACCAACGCCTCGACCGCTGCTGGCTTGACTACTTTCTGAACCTACACCGCTGTCTGTCCGTTCAATATCTACCGCTCGAGCCTTAAAAGGAAAAAAACCAAATATATAAAAACCTTTAGTAAAAAGACAACAAATAATTTTCTTCTAAAAATGTATAAACAAATCAAACCTTTAAATTATCAGACGTATTAGTGAGGATCAAGTTGCACTCCTCACTACTATCCGAGACATTTGAAATTTGCGAACTCTTAGAACTAAGGTCTCCAAGACTGATTTCCTTTTGTTCATACAGAGCTTCCAGGTCCCTTTCGGTATCCTCCACTTCCTCGTGCTCCACTTCATTCTCAACACCCATGGTAGTCGTCGAATGCTCATCAGAACCAATAAGGAAGTCCAAAATTTCAAACTTCGTGGTTATCTTTTCTTCAGGGGCGTCTTTCTTGAAAAAATTTTCAGAGTACTCGGAGTAGTATTCGGTGCCAAGCTCGATTTCCGGTTTCTTGAAAAGTTCTCCTGCGATGTACGAGCTGATGAACTGACCCTCATTGATTTTCTTGAAATACGCATCCTTATATTCATCTCCAAAGTAGATCTTTTCTTTGACGAAATCTTCTGTCGGCGGTGGACTTAGAGGAAGAGGCGGAGGCTCGTCCGGGATCTCTTCGTAAATTGGTTCCTTGATAACCTCATAAGGATTTTCTTCTAAGAAGAGATTTGCAGGGACAAACTCGTCCTCCGCTTTATCACTTGATTTCATGTACGGCTCAGTTTCGGAAGATTCCGAGCTTTCCAGGAGACTTTGTTTGAGGATCTTAAGAATCGCCTTTCCACTGTTGGCATCTAAAATTTGGCCGTCGCGAGCCTTCTTAACGGACTCCTCCAGGAGCTTGGAAAGGATCTCCTCGTTCGCAAGGGCTGACAACTTCGAGTCCTTCCTCTCACTTTTACCTTTCGCGCCTTGGCTCGTCTTCTTTTTAGAACTCTCAGTCTCGTCTGCTTTCAAACCTTTCATATCCTCGGTTGTCTTCGAGTCTTCGATAACAATGTTAGACTTATAATTCTCCAGGATCACAAGTGTCCTGTTCTCCTGGGGACTCGATACGAGTTTGCTCTCTTCAGAGTTCACAGCAATTACCGTGGGGTTACAACCACTATTCTCCCCTCCAACGCTGATGGTTACCTTGTTTTCCGACTCCGGCATCTGACCCTCGCCGTTGATTATGATCGACGTTCTACTGCTCCCAGCATCGGAGTTGACAAGTAATCTGTGTACCAATGGCGACGTCACGGGACTCACTGTGATTTTGCAGATGTTCTTTTCTCTGTCATCAGGACCGATTTCGATTTTGGAACAGCTACTTGCTGATGAGATCTGGGGCTTCCAGACTGGTTTCGATGTGAAGTCTTCAGAGAGGCTGTTCCTGGCTGGGGCTGTAGACTCTGGTCGCGGGGTGACCTTGTCTTTAGGATCACTAGCCAATCTTTCTCTGTGTCTCGACTTTCCAGGTGGCGGTGACCAACTGGTCGGTCGCATCTTTCGAAAATGGTCGAGGTTTTTGAAAGGCTGGGTTGCTGCTTTAACCAAGTTGGGTTCCGTCTTCTCGGGTGTTTTCTTTTCATCGATCCTCAAAATTGGAACGGACGCAACTTTTAGATCCAACGCGTCTTTTGTTCTCCGGGATAGACTGAGACGCATCGTGTCCGCAAAACTCACATCCTCGACTGTGATCTCGGGTCTGGACACCGTTCTCTCGCTCTGACTTCGAATCAAATTCGGACACCGGACCTTCCCTGAAAAAACGAAAGCATGGGATCAGCCAAAACCACGTTTGATGCAACGAAATTTCGAAATTCGATGAACAATCGGCAATCACGACTCGACATTTTTCTGGCCCATTGTCGTCCGAGTAAAAATAGTCTGTCATTCACGAGTGTTTCGAAATGCCAAACGGCGCTGATCTTACGTCAATTCAGAGGTTTCTCTTGTTCGAGACATAATCGGTCGCTTTGTAGGTCGCTCTTTATGACGCTTAATGAACTCTCGTCGTGATTCGCTTCTGGATTTTTAGTTTTGCAACTTGACCTGCCAATCAACACATAGATCCTCAGGTTGGTGAAGGCGAAAAAAAAAGTGCTCTGGGTGATTCGGATGGAACGAGCTGTTCCAGGGAATTGTTTATGGGCGAATAAAACGCGGATACGAGTGTCGCTTTGGTTTGCGTTCCGCGAATTCCTCGACGCGATCTTTTCAAAGTAGAGCGCAAAAAATGCCGCAGTTTTTATTTGCAGTTTGAATCGAACTGCAAAAAAGTTCACTTTCTCTAATTGCTCAACTGGTCACTGACGATTACGCGAGATCATGATTAGCCTTGCAATTATCCTGCCAAAATAAACTTTAATAGAAATAATCCTCAAAAAAAGGAAAAAAAAAAAAAAAAGGTAGGAACACAATTAAAAATCAATTTATTTTTTATGCAGTTGAAAAAAATGGAATGGGATTAAAAATGTTACCGGATCAATTTTGTATCGTCTGTACGAATCAATCTTCTTCATAAAATGACTTGAGATCTTGTTAATATTCAAAGTAAAATATTGCATTTTTATATCGTTAAAATGAGGTGCGACAGGATGACAAGCACTAATGAAAAAACGTGCATTGAATATGTTTGCCAAGTCATCGAGCGCAGTGAAAACGAGCGCAAAACTTTTAAAAAACATTTAATAAGCGAAGGAAAGCGTTAGCCGAATAATTTACGCGCCTTGAAATATGGCCTAATTATGTTTGATAGCGAGCTAGACAATCGTCGGGTGACGTTTGTCATCGTCAAGGAAAGGATTTCGCTCGAGCCATTAAAAGTCATCCAGCCAGTCAGGAAACAACCGCGGAAGTCGCCGCGGGTTTCATTTTTTTCCGTCTACCGTGCGCGGATGCAATAAGAAAACCGAGTGACACGCGTCAGGCGTTCATAAGCAAGGCGCGTCCGTTTCCTTTTTAGTTTTCAGAACTTGTTTTTTTTTCTCTCTCTCTCTCTTTTCGCCTCTTCGCTTTCCATTAATTACAAATTTTCATATCCAAACGTTGTTTCGACATGCAATATTCTTGAGGAAAAGTGTAACGAATTTGCATGATGGTCATTAGGTATGTTATATGGTAATGTTTGTAATTCATTAACGCCAGATTGATTTTATTCGAAGACGAGTTGAAGTTCTTTTGACACCTCGGTGGGCTTTCGATTGCAGCCTGCCGATCATCCAGTCATCGCTCTTGTGTGATTTTATACACGTCATCGGGTCTACGACGCGACTTCAAATTATAATAATCCTTAGTTCCTTGTTTTGATGCCGATACTCGTAGGCTGTGAAAGTCCAGTGATTGACATACTAAACTTTAAAGCCTGATTTCCTAGCCGAAGTTTTAAAAATGTTATCTTATTTAACCGACTGAATTAAGCGGAAAAAGGTGATCTAATTAATTGGACAAATTTAATTAATCAAACATGAAGAAAAAAGAAACGAAAAATCAAATTTCAACTAGTCGAACCAGTTTTGATTAGAAGAGAAAATTGAATTTATCTGATTGTGAAGTTGTGAGAAATGTATATAGAAAAAAAATTGGAGCTCTCCGAATGCAATAGACTTTTTTCTTGTTACAGAAAATGATAAAATATTTCAATTGCGGAAACGTTCGATAAAAAATTGACCACCATCATTGCACAAGTGATAGGACCGCAGAGATAAGCAACGAAGCTGCAAAGTGTTGCGTAAGCAAGGCTACGGATTTCGATTATCCGGTGCTTGAATAACGACAAAGCGAGATGGGCATTTGGCGTGCGCCGTTAGACAATATCTTCGTGTTCCATTAAACCATTCGCAATATTCAATTGCCGCGAAACGGGCCGAGGAAACGTAATCAGTAGGCGATCTCATCCGTTGCGTGCTTCGAAGCAGCGGCGTCACTGACTTCCGCGATAATAAGCATTGGCGAGCTCTCGGCCAACACTTTTCGTTATCTCCGGTTGACTCCTCCCTCTTTTCGATAAACCGCCGAGAGTAAACTGCAAATCTCATATTTTCCGTTCAGTTTTCAATTTCATCCGTAACAATATGTTCCCGAGGAACACAACATTTCAATGAAAAGAAAAATAGAAATAAAAGGAAAAACGGATACAAAAAGGAAGACAAAAATAGCAGGAATCTGAGATTTCTCTCCGTGTTTTTCTATTCCGTGTTATTACATCATCAACCTATCAATTAGGTATCGAGTAAACCGAAGATTCTCCGCGTAATTGCTAATTGCAAGATACTCCGATGCGCTTCCAACAATGCGACTGGACGTTTCTCCACGAGTTTAACCCTGACCTTAGTCAGTTATTAATGGACCTTCGTGAGACTCGGGGTCAAGCTGTCCGGCGAAAGACTCAGGAAGAAATCTTGTATATCCTCGATTTGGACCCATTAGCATGGGAATCGTTACGAAATTAAAGAGATGAATGTGGATCGTTTTCCACTCTGATAGCGCATTTGATTTATGTCACCACGCTATGTTACCTAAAATGGCGAGCAGTAGAGCGACACAATTGACTGGTTTCGTAACACATAACATATAACGAGCAGTTAAGAAAATCTTGATCTACTTTACCTCAAGTTTCATCTGTGAAATGCCTGAAATTTTATTTACGTGATGTTTATAGAACCATTTACAATACCGTACCTTCTATTTTTACGATCAAGTCCTTTTCGTCCACAGCGATGTTTGGAAGTCGACTACCCTCATCTCTTTTCCCTTTCTCCACCTCCACTTCTTTGCTCTTCTTTGGCAAGATCTCAGATTTCTCGGACCTGTCCACTTTAACCTTCACCTCCTCTTTGATCTCACTGCTAAGCTCTTTTTTAGATGGGACGAATTTATCGATCTTGACTTTCTGTGCCAGGGGAATTGGTTTGCTGATCTTTGATCTTTCCGGCTGCTTCTTAAAGTCTCTGATGTTGGGGATGGAAATGAACTTCGGGGGTGGTTTGAGGTGATCTTCCTCAAAGGTAGGTGGTTCCTGATGCGGTTCTTCTTCTTTAAAGCTGTTGATCGAACTTTTGCTGGTTTTTCTACTCGGAGTGGTGTCGACCGGTTTCTCCGGGGCGAATATCACGTTGTCCACATTAAAGAGGACGTTCTTCCTCTTAGATTCATAGTTTTTGCCTCTCTTTAGAATGCTCTTGAGCACAGCTTTCGTTTCTTTCAGTCGTCTAGGGGGTCTCTTCGGGGACACCTTGGGGATCGGTATCCTAGTGGGTGGTTCGTCCTCGTCCGAGATCTCCCTGGGTTCGTTGAAGACCCGGATCCTCTGGCCCCCGATCGCAGCGACCCCACTCCTCTTAGGTATCCTCTCGATGGACTTGACCTTGGACGGATCGAAAAGACTAGACGGCGGGTCCTCGTGCTCCAGCGCGTTGTCCGAGAGGTCGTCGCTCAGGTTGTCCTCGTCCTTAGACTGCTTCTTCACCAGAAGATAAGGATTCACGTCGCACTCAAGGATGCTCTTCCTCGTGTCCGCGGTGACCTCCTGCCACTTGTCTTCCACGCTTGTGTCCTGCCAGGATCCGTTTTTCGGTTTTTTCGGAACCCGAACCAGTCGACCTGGGACTGACCTTGGGTCTTCCTGTTTCGGGTTGTCCACCCACTCGTCGTCCCTCGGGGGACTTTTTTCTTTTGCCTCCTCGAAGTTGGGTTCCGTGTCGAACCACTCGGTTCTGGAAACAGGTTCAGGGTTCTTCCAATCCTTGAGGTTGCGAGCGATCACGCTCTGGCTGCGTGAGTCCCGCGAGGCCGCCTGTCGGTGGGGCGAAGTACTGCGGGCGCGGGACCGCTGCTCCAGACGGTTGCGGCGCATCAGGTCGTACGGGTCGTCTACCGTCGGCCTCAGCATCCCTGTAATCCCAGAACGTACATCAAGATGAATTCCCATTGATTGCGCGGAGTCTAACTGTTCATCGAATATTACACGATCACGACTCAATTCAGTAGGAACTTCGGATCGGGTCAGGATAAGGAAAATCAATTTCGCGTTTCGGCTGGATGAGGCCGTTGGTTTGGAGATCCGGAGATAAGCTACTTCGATGCAAATTGAGATCTCAATCGAATCTGACGCAAGAGGAAGCGACGTTATCTACTTAAAGACTTGAGTAACATCTTATTAAGATGATTATATTTTGCATTTTATTATACATGGGATATGGAAAAGATGAAAAGAGAAGAAAGAAAAAACAAAATAATCATGTTACCAGCAAGACTCGGCCGGGCCCTGGCAGGTGTCGATGGTATTCTGCAAGTCCCCCCGAAGGGAATCCCCGCCAGCCTGTGACCTCCGCATTTTTTACAGTTGCCTAACTTCCGGGTGGTGCCACTGAGAAATTCGGGACAGGAACAAACTACCAGGACGGGCGCGCCAGGTGGAGCTATGGGACCCAGGAACGCCCTCGGATCATGGCCCGAGCGAACAGTGCCATAGAGCCACGGATCGCCGTAGATCATTTGCCGGGAAATGATGCTTCCGCCGCTGATCGTGCCCCATCCTTTCGCCGAATCATCGCCCGAGTGACTCTGACGCGATAACCCCAATCGCACGCTCCATGACTTCTTGCCTTTGCTCAGTGTTTCGTAGCCCTGTGAACAGAAATGGAAAAATATTCTTTTTAGTATTGATATTTTTCATTCCACACTCCTTTCTTTTTTTTTAATGACAAAAATTTGTTGAAAGTTTACAAATCGTATGAAAATAAATGTCACCTTTAAAATACTCTCGAGTCAATGAAAGTCGGGTTATAAAAATTGCTCAGACTGTTTATAATAACGTTTGAACTACAAAGTTACTAAATTAACTACTCGAGTGGATTATATTTCTCAATAGTGTCGCTCTAAAGTTGAGTTGTCAAGTTAAGATTTGAATTAATTAGAAGCACTTAGTATGTTAATATTCTAAGTGAATATGAATGATAAAAGTCGAATCATAAAACGTCGAACAAACACAAGTGCTATTTATTGAGTGAATAATGCAATATAAAATTGCATTCAGATTGAAATAAAAGTGGAACGCCGGCAGCATCTGCGCCTGTCCAATTGAATCGCGACTTTATTAATTGTTCAAACGGCAATAAATGGAGCATAATATCTCTCGCGGCTTTTTTCATTCTTTTTTTTTTGTTTTTTCATTTACTGGTGGTTAATAAATTTTGTTCGCGTCAAACGAAACCGGGAAATAAATCGGGAAATAAAAAGTAACCGCAACTTTCTACCGCGTTTAATACGTTTGTCGAATGGGAACATTACCAATGCATAAAAGCGATTTCGTGTAATTGCAGAATTTACAGCGCATTATCGACTGGTTATTTTTTGACGCGGTGTACATGACGGGATGCGATTTCTAATGATCCGCCAACGCTCTTTTTATAGGGGCCAACAAAAAATTGCTTCATTTTAAAGTAGATGTTAATTAGTATAATAAAAAAAAGAACAATTAGGGTCGACACGAGTTTGCCGAGCGAGTTGTGAGAAAGTACGCGAATGGGCATGCAAATTCGTCGTTAAATCGTTTTACAGAGCGTGAAATTCATAATCGATGTTAATGAATTTTTGAATAAATTTTCGACTGAATAATAATAATGATAATAAAAAAAACACACAATCTCGTTTCTGGGACTTGATCTTGCGCTCGCCCAATTGTCTTGCCGTCTCATTCTACAGACATTCTAATCAAATTATCCGCGACACGAGTTTTCACTCTTGACCTGAAATAAATTTCATCTTTCATCAAAAATGCCGCGATCGTTTGCAGATAGGCACTTATCGTCTTCGAGTTTTTATTTCCCTACTTGGGTTTCTGCTTAGGAAGCATTTTTCCCGTTCGTACTAAAAGTAATCCCGTGGATGCAAACACCTTCGTAAATCCTGGCGAACGAGCATCATCGATTATTTGCTCATGCATCTGTCATGTTAAACCTTTAACCCAGCTCGAGTAAGGACACCTAATGGCTTCTCGGTATCTTTCGAGCTCGGGTATTATTGCCTGGCGTGCATCCGTTGATATCCTGTTCCTCGGGCTCAAGCACGCACTATCGATAACCTTCTTTGCTATTCTCAAGCACGTCACCGTCGAATTATGCAATAATTAATCAAGCTAATTCAAATTCATGCGACTTAACGGTACGAGCGGATGGCTTTGCAATCATAAAGATATTAACTTGGAACTTTCGTTACGAGATTTGTTGTCTGAGACAACTTGTCTCCTAAAGACCTAGTTGGCAGTAGGTTATAAAATTATACATGTTTATACAATGTTTGGATGTGAATTTGACATAATTTTGCAAACTTGTATTAGAAATTTCTAAAGTTAGTGAAAGTTGCAAATTTAATCAAGTTTAACTAATCAACCCTAGATAAAAATGAAAATACGGAAAAAGTAAGTGTCTTATTGGTGTCCATTATAAAACACTCAGGTACTGCTGCAAGTGACTTTTCTGCCAAGATGTTGTATTTTAAGATATAATATTACCACCTTTTGAATCTACTAAATATTTTAAAATAAAATACTCGTTTTCGTAGTGCATTTGTATGTAAGGCGAAACATACGTCATATATATGCAAAATATATGTAACGTATGTATTTTTCTCATGGAAAATTTATGTATTAAGTATGAGTATGGAGGTAGTGAGATAAATTGTGACAAGTTGGAATAATTATGACAGTTGAAGAAATATATTATTATATACAAATTAAAACTGTTCGAATGAATTAAAATTGTTGAAGATGAGAATAAAATTAAAGAATTATAATATACAAAAATTAATCCAAAGAATAAGAAATGAAAGACAAAGTAACAGTTGTTTTGAGTGAATGGGTAGAACCATTTTCGGTAATGTTACATTATTCCACGTATCATAATGGGTCTAACTGACCTTACTCAAGTCAGATCTTATTAGGCCCAGTTTTGTTGCAAGTTTTAAACTCTTTTTTAATATTTATTTAAGTATACATTTTTCCTCAACTTAAATCAATTATCTGATTAATATAAACCAATTGAAAGTTAAACAGAAATTAAAGTCTAAAAATGAGCATTCAAAATGCACTTTTTATCTGTTTTAAAAGAACGAATTTTTTTCTAAACGTCCAAGACATCGTTGACTGCGACGCCACGGCATTGAACTCTCTGATTGACACAGACTGTCGCAAAATACCGCGCGCCAATGAGCGTAAACTTGACAGTCGATACACATGTAAATTGATTACCCCCTCGAAACAAAAAGCAACGCAGACAATCGTCGCACAACTCTCGTTATCCGGTTTCACTTGAGACACTGTAAACAACAACTCCTGCTTCTCCCCACGCAGAGTTTTTATTTCTTCACAATTTTTTGTCTTTCATCTTCTGGAGTATTTGGTAACTTGAAATTTTTACAGACGACTGGAAATTCGAATCTGGTTGAAGAACTTACTTCTACGGTTATTAGAGAAAAAGAAACTCCATGTTCGGTACAGTCGTAGACACGATTCGTTACGTCAAAGAACATTTTACGAGGTGAAAAACGCGAGTTGCGAGTCCGAGCATCGTCTTGCAAACTAAAGATTTTGTCTTAGAACGAATATGTTTTTAATGTTCACCAAGGTGGGGAATTACGTGCTCGGCTGCAAATAATCTAGGATCAACCGGAAGGGACATCTTGCGCGATCATTATATTTTCTGTACTTATGTACTCTTGTATTTACACACTGTCCTTGAAAAATATCATCCCATCTTTCTTTAATTTCTTTCACTAACTTTTTCTCAACAATATGTAAGAATGAAAATACATAAGAATGAAATAAAACGTAAAATAAATGAAAACAAAAGACAGAAAAAGTAAATCCAACGGAATTCTATTAAAGGAATAATACTTTCCCTCCGTTTTGCAGGATACAGGAAATTCTGTAATAAAGTGCTTATTGAAGTGGCGATGTTCGATTTTTTTGTGACAAATCAATTTACCGGACAATTGAAAAACAAAAGCCGCATGAGTAAATACGGTACTTGTTTGGGACGTAAAAAGCGGCAGCTGTCAATTGC
Source organism: Trissolcus basalis (assembly GCA_025266255.1). Classification (NCBI taxonomy): domain Eukaryota; kingdom Metazoa; phylum Arthropoda; class Insecta; order Hymenoptera; family Scelionidae; genus Trissolcus; species Trissolcus basalis. The sequence goes on from JAAMPD010000271.1 coordinate 21,449, forward strand.
GCGAACGGGATTCGAAAACAGGTGCAGGGCATCAGAGGCCGGCTATTGCATCAAACCCAATGCGTCCGTTCGTTCGCGCAAAGTCGGAAAATAGGACATTCAGCTGCCCTGGGCGAGTCGAGCGCTTACTTTCTCACCATCATGAAAAAAAAGTTTGCTTTGAAATTTGTATTATAATCAATTTCTTCTTACGAATAAATTGAACTTAAGAAGCTGAAAGATACATTTAATTTAAAAGCCACAAAATAAAGCAAGAATAAAAACTAGAATAGAACATAATTACAAAATAATCAACAATGGAATTGCTTTAAAAACAATACGATTTTTTACAACGTTTACAAAATGAATTGTAATATAATACTTTTCAACTCATGGTATTTTATTCTTTGAATAAGATGTGTCCTTTAGTTTTTGTTTGATTTTTTGCAGAGTGAAGAAATTTGTGCAATGGTTTTTTTTGATGACGAGAAAAAACAGTTTATGCTCTTTTTGAAACTTTATTGTACTGGCTTGCAGACACAAAATGTTGTAATCAATTTTGCGGGCCGAGTGAAAGGTGTATTGTAATGTTAAATGGAACATGAAGTGTTAATAATATGTCTTTAGTAACGATCCGCGACTAAAGAAATTTATATCCAATTTATTCTAATTAGAGACAATTCATCTTCGGGCGATATAAAAGCGGCTAAAAAAAAGCTTCTCGCTGGCACAAAGCAAAATATGTTTTCGAAACGAAGCCTCTCTCTGGCGTTTGTAAATGCGACATAATAATTTCATTATAAAATCGTTGGTTCGGCTGTGGTATAATTTTATGTAAACAACACTCGCTAAATAATTCCTAACAAAGTAATAATTTAGCAAAGTAAAAGGTATTCGCGGGGGAACACTTGTAAGACTTCCATATAAATTCAGCGGCACGACTTTGCGAGTATAGACAGGCGCAGATTTGTTGTTTAGCCCTCGAGCTAAATCGAAATCTCAGCTCGAAACAAATATCAATTCTTGACTATTGCATTACATATTTTATTCTGTTGCAAATTGTGTTGCACTTGTATGAGAACTGTTCATTCTTTATCGGTTAAAATAAAAAAAATGAAAGAAAAATCTGTCAGAATGAAATTTATGTTACAAAGTTGAAAAATTTATGGTCTCGAAGTTGAAATTAAAAAATTACCACCTTTATTGAAGCCCGTAAAACGTCACTTACATTTTCTGTCAGGAAACGCTTTTTTCTGCTCAAGTGTAAAATTGTTTTGTTTAATTTGTTTAATTTTTTGCGAGTATGATTATGGGACATAAACCATCAAGTATGAAGAGTGGAAGTTAACGTGCGAGTAAATTTCAAGTTGCGGATTGGGTATATAAATTGCACGTACGGAGTGTGGACGATGACGTACACTTGAGACAGGCGCATCTTAGAAGTAGGAAGCGAGTATCTATTAACGATCTTGGAGGTCGTAGGAATACTGCACATCACGCCAATAATGGCCATCGCGAGAAATCCCAGAGTCAGCTAAACGCGTTTGCTGGCATGTGATAAAGGCATCCGCTGTTCGAGAAGCCGGATGTCTAATTATCACCGCTGTCTGAGTGGACTCTTGTTGCTAATCAAGAAGACAATAAAAAAAAGTAGCAACAAAAATGCCACACCGGAAAATTAAAACTCCGAGAAAAAAATTAGTACTGAAAAGGGGAGTCATAATGAAAAGCGAAATGAAAGGAAAAAAAAATAGTTTGAAATTAAAAAAATTTACAATTACAAAAACTTTACGAGACGTGAAGATGTGGTTTTGAAATGAGTACCGTTATGCGAACTGCGCATGTCGAAAATCAGCAAAACTCTCCACCTCGTCGTTATTTTCGTACTTCTTTCCTCATTGTCCGAACGTTAGACCGTTTTATTGCGCGCACGTCATTTCATCCTCGCAGGATCATCCTCTTATCGTGATCTTTAATCTCGGGTACGACCGTGATAAGGAAGACACTTAAGACACGTTATTGCTCGGTGGAATAACCTCGTTAGTACAATTAATATTATGGCCGAAACGATACGATGATTTTCTTCGCAACGTTTTTTTAATCCGACAAATAACTTGCACTTTTTTTGATAAAAAAAATTTTTTTTTCCAACAAATTTTAATTTAAGACAATGTTTTTAGTTAGTTACGATTTAGAAAAAGTCTAACAGTTGAGATTCAAAGAATTTATTAAAATTTGTAGGCCATTTTTTATTTTAATAAAGCCAAATTAACATTCTGTCACAATTTGGATTCCACATTTTATAGGTTCACTGAATGTTGACGGTTTTAACTGTAAAACGTCCGAAATTTCAAGATTACACGCTGGACACGTGCGTTGTTCATGTGCGATGAATCAGCGAGTAAACGAGGGCAAAGGATATCGGCGAACAAAACTGGACAAAAAGCGGTTTGAAGTAACAAAAAAAAGGGGAGAGGGGGAACAAGTGGAAAAGAGTCTGACGCAAACTTGACCTGATCGTGACACTTTGCAAATGAACGATTTGGTTCAATTAAGATAGATGAAAATCAAAAAATCACCTCGGAACAACAACGAAAAAGGAGAAAAAATTGTTGGCCGTAAAAAAGGGTTTGTATTTTAATGCAAAGCTTGATTGCGATGGCGAAAGTGGACTGCTGCTTTTGCTAATTAATACCTACGCTCCGGTCTGCTTTCGATTCTGTTTGGCCCACATCGGCCCTTGTTCCGCCCATACGAGACTTCCTCATTTTGTCTTGCTGGACCATTTACGAAAGCGTGTTAAATCCGAATTCGAAAGTGCGGACACATACGCGTCTGTACAATATAAATTAAAACCGTTATTCCGATTGATTGTGGCGCCAGTTTCAATGAGCAGCGTTGCCAGGTTTCAATTCGATTTTTCACTTGGGTTTCACTTTTTATTCAAATGACTTACTCGGCAACTTCCAATCCATTGCCTTGGTATCTCTTTATTGTGAAAGAAAAAAGGGAATACAGAAAAGGATGATAAATAAAGGGGGAAAAAAATTCAAGGAGACACCAGGTTTTGAAGTTTCAGCTGCTGTGTCTAATTTTTCGAGTTTCCGCAATTGAAAATTTTTTTTCCCCACGGCTGAAAAAATGGATACGGCAATAAAAGCGACGGGGCAATTTTCAATGGCATTCAATTGAACGCCATTAAACATTCGAACAATTATTTTCATCTCTCAATTGAGAGATGAAAATAATCAACCGAGCGTGTTCCACATAAGTTTATGCGATTTTCGTCGTCGCGTTTTTGTTTCGCCAGCAGCTTTTATATCCATTACGTTTTATTTCTTTGTTGCGTCGGTTTTTCTGCCTGCGATTATTTATCGCTCATCATTATTCCTGATTGCCGATCCGTGTGCCTACATTTTCCGAAACACTTTTACTTCTTCTGCATCATTTTCGATGCGATCTAATTACACATTTTCCAATATCACGTTTTTGACGACTGGAAAAATAAAACAAACAAAAACGAATCCAAGTCGAGTATAAATTAGAAGTTTAATAGTTGAAAAAAAACAACGATGAAAGATTCTGTTTTGCTGCTCTTATCATTAAAGTAATTTACAGATTGGGAAATAAATTGAACACTTTGTCTATTCTTATTAAACGTAAAGATTGAAAATTGGTTCAGAGCGCGGACTGGTTTCCTAAGGCGATTAAACTTGAAATTTATGGAACGAGTGATATCAATGCGACGATAGGAAATGTAATATATTTCGCGTTGCCTTCACCTACTTGAAGCGCGATTTTCCAACTTGTGTACTATACACTAGTTGGAACACCAATTTTTGGATGTGAAATCGGAAATTTGCAGGTAGGAAGCGGGAGTCCCGTCCTATTACGGCGGTGCACTTTAAGTTAAAATAGGAAATCGCATGATTATTCATAGGCCGGCTGATTTACGCGTTACAGCTGCAGATAATTCGGAGAAATTAAGACTTATATAATCGTGGCCGTGTACCGGAATTCAATCCCGCGCTGTTTACACAATATCTGAAACGTTCAACTAACAAGTACATAAATAAATAATTTACTTTGGTTGTGATTTAGAAACTTGTTTTTCAGCCGTATTTATCTCGCGTTTACAGCACTATCGTAAATCAAATTAGGTTATAGTTTATAAAATTTTTCTTTCAATTTTCAATAATCCATTAAAAACAGTTTCTTTTGAAATAACGTTTGATCCATAATTGTTTGATTGTCAATTGGTCCTTACAAATTGATATATAATTTCAGCCTTTCAGGAGGGGTCACAAAGGTTACGCGCCAGAAAAAATCATTTTCAGCAAACAAATTTTCATAATGATACTAATTATAATTCCATTTAATTAGTAACTCAATTCATTATACTTTGCATGTATGAAATTATCTGGAACGTATCAAGGTTAATCGTTTATGTAACCTTTTATTTTTTTCTCTCTGTCTCTCGCTCTTTTTATAACAAATTGCTAAATTATACATATCAAAACTCATCTTTGACGTAATTATAATTTTCTTACTCAACGGACAAATTGAATTTTAATTCAATTAACACTCAACTGTGCAATTAAGACAAAAAATGTAGGAATGACATGTATTTTAGATCAGAAGCTTTCTTTGACGTTGGTTGAAATTCAAAATGTTTGAATGACCGAGGTGATTGGTCGGAACAAAACCTTTTGCGACGCATCTGCCCGGGTCGCTGAGCTATCTTACACAATCGTAATTTTGATATCGTCGAACTATCGCGGGGTCACGCTTGATGCGCCGCTCGTGCGGTTGGTTGGTCGCCGGAACGAACGCTGCACAATGACCATGCATTCAACGATAGCACGTAATTCTCGAGTGAAAAAAAAAAAAAAGTACGGCACCCCGTGGCTCTGCGATTAGTTCAAAATGCAAAACATAAAACGTTAAACAAACTGGCAAACATTGAAACAAAACTTGCGAATTAAAATAATGAAATAGACACCGAGGGAAATTTGCATTTTTGATTCATCAAAGTGGTCAATTTTCATTACGCTTGAAACGTGGAAACACTTTTTCCGGGACGAAACAATGTAAATGATTCGGCATCTAGAATTCTGCATTTCAAATTAGGCAGGCCAATGATTATTTCATTAAGTTGCAATTTTCGTTTGTGTGTTACGCGTGCATCAACATTGTGGAGAGGCTGCGGGCTCGAATTTGTTGATTTTAAGTGGCCATTGTGCGGCGTCATTACTCCCGGCCTGCAAATGTAATTTCGAATTACAGTGGAAACTCTCTTTGTCCATCATACGGAATTTCGGTAATTACTCATCTCTCAGAGTTATCATTAAACGTTTCGAAAAGAAATTAAAAATTTGCCATACGAGTCTCTCCGCAAATGAAAGTGAATCATAAATAAAGATGACTCGCAGCGGGAGTGGTTAGACGTTATCGCGATTAAATCGAGTTACATTTGGCTTTTATAAACAGCGCGCTGTTGTTCGCAGAAAAAAAACTGATTATTAATGCACAATTGTTTCTGAAACAGTAAATGTGAAAAATTTCACAAAGTACTTGAAAAATTAACTGCAAATATTTTTGCAAAAAATTGTGAGATTGAAATTATATTTTTGGATAGTTGAATATTTTTTTGGCTTGGAATTTCGGCTATCAAGATGATGGATTTTTTTTTCTCTCGGCCAACAATTGTAACGAGGAAAAAAAGGTGGCGTTTACACAATGGGCCGATATTATAAAGTGATATGCAACACGCGACAACAGGAAACGAAATCGTCGATCAACTCGGTCACCCACGATCCAGGAATGATGGTTTCTCCTCTCGCGCAGCAGTAAGAAACGAAAGAAAAAAATAGAAAGTAAATGACGCCACGCTCCCCGTTATGTGATATGGGAAATAGGAGGCAAAAGAAGTAAATAAATTAAGTGCAATGCAAAATTGAAAACAGGTAGCTGATTTGTTGGTTTGAAAAATCGTGATTTGACAAAATGATTCATTTGACGAAACCAAAACACGAGTTAATTGAGCATCAATTTTTGCCAGTCATTTCGAAGGTTCAATTTCAAGTAAACAATGTTTTCATCTTTTCAATTTTCTGAACTATAAAATGTAATTTGAAAATAATCATTCAAAGGATTGTTTTTTGACTGTTTTGAATTTTAAATTTAAAATTTAATTCGATTTAACTATGAAACAATGAGCCTTGTATATTATTGTATTTGAAACAATTAAAATTGTTGATTTATTTTCTAAACATTGAACTTCAAAGTGAGAAAGTTGATGAGTATAGAAAAAATTGGCAATAATTTAACGAACGGAAGAGCGGAATCGAGATGTTATCTCGACACAATTGAATAAAACTTGATTTCGAAACGCACGGGCTCGCGATAGGGTTTAATAAGTATAGCATTATAAATGAATGGAAACAATGTGTGCAGGAATTTGCTGCGGTGGTAAAGGAAATTGTGACGGGAGAAAGAACCTTTTGTTTGCCTCGCTTCCTTAACTAAAATATTAATTTCTAAATTACAAGCCGAATCATATTCTGCTTTAAATACGTTTAATATACATCCGCGCTTTTCACTGGAGAAATATAATTCATCAGTTTTCCGGCAGCGTTGATTTCAATTTTGCGATTTAGTTATTATTTTTTTAACCATTTATAAATATCATTAATTTTAGAATTTCGTATTTACGGAAAAAAAGTTTCCGGTAAATTTTCATTGCAGAAAGAAAACAGGAATTGTATTGTGCATTTCGCTCGAACGATGATGATTATAAATTTAAAATTGCAATTACGATGGTATATAAGTAAATATATAAATAGGAATAGATATCGATGCAGATTACAGATTGGCTTTCACTTGATATTGCTCGTGAAAAAAATATACGAATTATCATTAGTCTTTTTTTATAAATTATATGTGATCGTAAAAAAATTTATATGCAATTTACTCAAATTTATGGACATGGTTGGTAACATTGAAAAAAAAGCATAATTAAATTTTCATTTTGCGACAATAAATGCGAATCAAATGATGGCAATTCTTCTTCGAAACACGTTTTAGTAATTTTTTTTTATTTCTGTGTAATATTTTCGTTGCAACCGGGACATTTTATGTAATCAGCACGTGTATTTTGTGGAAGTCTGTAATTGTACGCGCGAGCGCACATCTACAGCGTTCCAGCTGAATTTATAGGCCCCACGAAATAACTCTATTAGGCGGTATTATTCAGTGAAAACTCGAAAGGCACAGGATAACGATCTGTTGCATTCATTTCATGCTGACTGTTTTAGATATTTCTAATCGAAATGGAAAACGATTTTCAGTGCAAAAATAACTTATAATGAAAATTTATTGACCATTAAAAAGGCCTGAATGTTTTCCTCAAATCTTGAAAATAAATTTTTCAAAACAATCGTTAAAAATATCAAAGTTGAAAAAAAAATTGTCAGAAAATTATGATTTCATATTAAATTTATGTTTTCGCTTTCACATCAAACAAATTGTTTTTCTCCTAACAACTGAATCAATCAGAAAAAAAAATCTTTCGTGCGATACTGATCTGGTAATTATTTTCGATACCACAAAAGGTATAGAAACATTGCGGCTTATCTCGTTATTGAAACGCGAATTCCATCGTCGCGGAATGTTACGCTGAATCTGACTATAATGTTATGCGCGCCAAAGTGGCGTGAAACCAACGCAAAAACGCGTTTTCAGCCTTCACCCGTGCTGCAAAAGTCGAAACGATCGTACGTGAGAATGGTTATTAAAATATCTTTTCCCAATTTACGACGGCGTATGCGAATGCCGTGTGCTTTATGTTCTCACACCCAAAACGAAAAATGAGAAGAAAAACGGCCTTGACGATCACCGCCAGTTTGACTCGCGAACTCGAAATAGACTATTTTTTGCTACTTAACCCTTCAAGGTCGAAAATTTGTAAGATCATCTTCTATTTTTGGAATTTGCATAATTGCATAGTTGAAACAAAAAAAAACTCGAAAAGAAAAAATGAAGAAAATGTGAATGAATGGATAAAAAAATTTTTCAATGTGGTTGACGTTATTAGAATTGAAAGGTTAGACAAAAAATTACTGAATGGATGAAAAGTTTAAAAGTTATGAAAGAATTTGTGGTGGAATTGAGAGAATGACAAGTGAAAAGAAATCCTCCCGCAGTTTTCGATCTATCATACGAGCTGATTTGACACGCGATTCATGGATTTATTGAGTTACACTCATTCATGCGGGTATTGCATAAGTCACACAGCGGCTAGTGATAATTAATCTTTCTTATTAAATCGTGGCATAATGAACATTTGTGGTTTCAAATAGAAAGCGCGAACAGGCGATTTTTGCGAATTTTTCGATCATCACGTGCGATATTGAAATTGCACAAATCGTAATCTTCTGCATAACTGTTTATGCAATTGCTATGCAAATTTTATACGAACAAATTTCTTTGACCATTTATGTCACGTCTTCTGTTATCCCTTTTATTTTTCATTTTGTTTAATTTCATGCACATTATAAAATAGACTTTGAACGTGTATATCAAGATGCACTTGATACACGAAGGAAAAAGTTGTAGTAATTTTTATCACGCATTGTATAATTTTTACTAAATAATTTCATGATTGGAGGAAAAAATTCATTTTTAGTCAAAAAATGACTAAACTGTTTAGTTAAAACTACCACAAAATTGAATAATTTATATCATATTTTTGGCCTTAAAATAATTTTTTAATTGCAAGCTTATTACTCAACTTTGTAAACAAACAAAACTCAAAGAAATTTGGAGGAAAATATAAATTGTCAACGAATAAAAAGTGAGTAGTAAAAAAAACGAGTGTTTTGCTCAAGTGCGATGACTTTTTAATAATAGTTAAAACTACCACAAAATAATTAATTTTAAATAATTTATATTAAATGTTTGGTCAAAGTTTGATAATTTTATTCAAAATGATTTTTGTACCTCACTTAGAAAAAAGTTTGGTGAAAATTATATAGATTCTTCTGGTAAAAATTATTACAACTTTTTTTCTCTGTGTATTATTGATAATTTCATTTATTATAAACACAACTCTTCAACATATATATTTCGCGAGTTTTAGAAGTTTATTAAAGTACTTCAATCAAAAGTACAAAATTGAAAATTCAGTTTTTGAGGTTTCAAATAAAAAAATAATGCACTTTTCGATAGTACATATATTAAATAGACAGTTTTAAATATCTTAAATATAATTGTATTAGATATTTTGATGACGAATAAAAATATTTACTTCATGACAATTTTAAAAACAAAATTTCTGGTATACATAAAAAATGCACTTATTTCTATCAAAATGATAATTTCAAAAAACATAAAAAAACAACCTCAATCAATTACCTTGATAGAAGAAGGTGACAATCCTTGCTGCAAATGATAGCGTTTCGAGTCAATCATATTGGTGGGTGAGCTGAGGCTACCCGGGCCGACGACTACGCTCGTCATGGTCATTTCCGGTTATTGTCCGCGTCCTCGTCTTCGGAGCAGTGCTCTCCTCTTTAATTGCAGACACGCAGCCTCTCATCCTCGCCGCAACGTCTGCAACGAGAGTAAGTGCACACAGTTAGACATTGCATCTCCAGGTGAAAAAAATATCTGGACATTTTTAATGTCTGCACAACGTCGCAGACAACATTTCTCTCTCCTGCATTAATTAGAAATTAAACTTTCTACCTAATTATTATTTAATATTTCAATATTTCAAACGTGATTTAAGATCGAAAATGGTGATAACAAGCGATAATTTCGTAGAATTAAACAAAAAAAATTAGTTGTTAAAAAATCAACACTCCAACCAGAATTTATCCTTTTACAATTATATAACCGTTTTTAATGTTCTGTACTGTTTATTGTCTCTAGTTTCACGTTAACTTTCAGTATGTTTCCCAGTAGCAAAATCATCGTCGAATCAAACAATAAACTCGCGGCCGTAAAGTCACGTGTGAAATGCTGAACAAAGGTGTTTGCCAAACCAGTCTGCCACGAATAAAAGAAACGAAAAGCAACATTATAAGAGGGAAAGTTCGGGTTATTCGGAGATGTGACAAACAATGGTACAAGGCTGCAATGAAACGGATCTCAAACGAATGTTAAGGTGGAAAGTCAAGTTCATATGAAATTCCGTAGAGATTCGCAAATGTAACGCTCGATTTATAATGCACTTTTTATGCGATAGAAATTACGCATACATAGATAGGACTAATAAAATTTACAAGTCTGCTTAACGACAGAAAAAAAAACAGAGTCACTCAAATGAATCATTAGGGCTCTGCGCGTTTCTTTTGGTGGGTTTTGTTCGTCTGGCGAGACAGTTGGGAAACCCGTTTCCACCAAGGTACCGTAGTTTATGTCGACCGCACAGTAAGAACACGATGCCATGAGTAAAATTATCACTCTGAGGTGTCACGCTAATAAATTTATCTAAAAAAATGGTAATTTGAAAATCCTCCACAACATGTAGCTTGTACAGAAAGTGAAGACTTGGATGTTTGTTTTGATCTAAAGCACAACTTGGTCTTTAAAGTACATGAAAATAAATTTACCATGAAAATTTGTTAGATAATTTTTCGATGCTAAAGGAAATATTTTTAAACGCATATATGTGCACATATATGTGTCTTCAATTATGAAGATCGTATATTCAACAAAAAAGATTCTAATTATATTTGCAATGTAGTCCAAAAATAAAAATGTTTGAAGATTGTGAATTATGAAAAAAAATTAATTTGTTTTCACTTAAAAAAAAAAGTTTTATCGAATGTATTAACATTATGTTCAGATTATGAAAATTAACAACTTTTTCAACCGCAAACCATTAATTTCATACAAGTCAAATTTCTATGATTCCAAGAAAACGTTTGTCCATGATAGAAGTGATGGGAAGCTTGAATTTTCGAGAGAAATTACAGTTTACAAAATTTCTCCAGATAACTTTATACATGCGAACGCAAATTTTCAGACGAAAAGTGGTCGCTTGGGAAGATGTAGGTTGTAGCTACGAGTGTACAGTTAACTCAATTCTCAATTTGATATGCGCACATTTCGTAGGCGAGAAACGTATGTAGAATCCTTTTTTTTTTTTTGCAAAAATAATTAAAAATCAAAAGAAAGGAAATGATAATATACAATTATATCTGTTGATGCGATAAAAAGATTTCGGTTGATAATATAAACCGTACAGACAAAATATGTCACTTATAGACTTTCGCAGATTTCTAAGCACTTGCCACCGCGGGATCCACCCACGAAGAAACTTTCGCGGAGTATTTTTTAGCCGGCTTCGAACGAAAATCTGCAATCGAATAGCCGATGAAAACGATTCGCACTGATAATTGCCTACCCGATACCGCGCTGCGTTCGATGAATTTCTCAATATGTCGGTTACGAGGTCGTATTCTAATTTAAAATGCGTCGCTTTTTTGTAGCGTCTCGCGTTTTACTGCACTCATTCACTTTTCTAAGCTGGTGTAACATAATAGTCCGATGCAGAGCCGACAACTCGATACCGCGCCTAAGCTATGAATTATGCTCGCGCGCCCGATGCACCCGCGGAGATAAATTATTCCGAGTTCACGCCAATTACTCATCAACCGATCGACCGCGATGAAAGTGCACGCTTTTCGCGGAAAATCGACCGATCGGCCTGTGAGATCGTTTCGACCTGATAACGGTTCTTGAGAGGAACGGTTTATCGATAGGGTCAAATCATCGACTGACGTATAACGGACTTTAAGTACAAGTCGGCAGTGACCGAAACGTTCAACATTATCATCTTTTGATCGTTTGCACATTTAAGCCAATTTATCCTTTCGTCAGTCACAAAATCAAAAAGTCAACAAAATTTTAACACGATTGATTCGTTATTAAGTGATTATCACAATTTCAGTGTAAAATAAAATTAAAACAACATGTGTGCCATTAATATTCAAATTTGCAATAATTTCTGATTAGATTGAAGAATTTTAAAATGAACAAGCCATTATAATTATGAAATTTGAATAAGAAGATGTTGTTATTTTTGATGCAAAGTGATTTTAAAGTACTAGTATGCATTACAAGGTTATTGTTATTTTAAAGTATCTATAATATAGAATAAAAAAAATTATACCATTTTGAAAAAAAAAGTGTTGATAAAAATCCTTGATCAAAATTGTAAAAAATTCAGATTTATAGTTAATTCTCCTTCAATTGTATTTATCAGAAACAAAACGTAATTGTTGCTTTGATCGAAAGAGGAGCTGAAAAATATTGAAAAACTGTATTGAAATTACAACCAAGTGTTTTACGTCCTTGTCGTAACCGATATTAAATAAACACAGTTATAGTGTAGAATCAAGTAATACTTTATTAGTTTTGTCACATAGCAAATTACCTTCTTACGCGTTTAAATACCTTATAAATATTGTAAAAACTGTTTCATTTAAATTATGCACTAATTTTTTTTAATTTTAATACGTTTTAGATGATTTGAATTGATTCAGTCTAATGATTATTGTCTAATCAAGTTATTGATTCAATTAATATACTTTTAATCATCTCCATATTGATACGTTAGTTGAAGTAAGAAAGCAAATGTAAACATACGTCGACTCTTTTTAGAGTGACATCGATGCTTGTTTACATTTTCAGCCCCACTTCAACCAACGCATCAAGATTGGAAAAACTAAAAATTCATATTAAATTATCTAAAAAATGTGATTGGTAATGAATATTGAAATATGATATAAAATTCACTTACATTTCTAAACAATTTGAACTTGCTTCTATGAAAATGTTATATTCTGTCAAACTATTATTTTACTTAATAAGAACAAATTGATATAACCAATGAATTAATTGATTATATGAATATGTGTAACCACAAATGCATATACTATATTAACACAAGGTTGAGCAAAGAAATTAATATTGTCTTATGACAATGAAAATGCATTCTAACAGATATTCAAAACAAGTTTGTATAAGAAGACAAAAAATGTTTTATTTTTAAATTTTAAGTTATTAATTTTTTTTAAATTAAAAAGATTTGTTAATAAATTACATGCATTAGTTTCTGAGCAAATCAGTCAAATCATGTTTAGATTTTTCCCATCGTGTTATTTTTTTTTTTTTTTTTTCTCATTGTACACCAATCACGCCCAATCACTCAATAAATCGGAGCCATAAACAGAGAACGTGACACTTACACGTTTAAGAGTGCTGATTTGCATTACTTAATGAGCCGTAAAGAAGAAGATTATCAGTTGGAAAATTGACCAGCGGTTCGTGAATTCCCGTCGTTGTTGATAAGACCTCTTACTTAGATGAAAGTCAGCCTCTCAGACATTGTGAGCGGTTGACATGATTACCCGCTTTGGGATACACAGCAAATATCGTATTATTAGAGCAATTAGAAGGTTGCTACCCACAACTTTGTAAGCTCAAAACAAAACATACCTTCTCCGTTAAAAAAAAAGTACAGAAATGTTAGTTTTCTAGAAGTTGTCAAAAAAATTTTGTGTGAATATGAATTAGAGCATGATTAAGGACAAGAATAAGTCAGAAATCAGAAAGTAAAATCGGCTTTTTGGATACGAATTGATGTGCTAGATTTGAGCGTCGGGGGACGACCTACTTGGGTTGTGGCTATCGCGGACCCGATCGCATCCAGACCGACTCTTCGGTCTGGCTCTCCGGCGAACGCCGCGAGCCTTATACGTCCTAGGTCAGTGCGTACTCTCGGCTCTTTCTCAGACATTCGATCCCGCTGATTCCACTTTACATCGCAATAGATCGAGGTTAGCTACCGACACAATGGTATCGTTGCCACACTGCAGCCAGCGTGACGATTGATTACGATGTCTCTGTTCAGTGTAATTAAAACTTTCAACATAACTCACTACAAAGCGATCCTTTCCACTTTTCCGTCAGCTGTTCGTTCTGCTACATGTCAAGCCAGACATTCCACCATTTTTTCCGATACTGGAATTTGAACCGGAATCTATGACACTTCCTTGAGACACTCTCATGCCATCTTTAAACATTTGCACGGTAAACATCCTTCTTTTTTTTTTCTTTATTCATTTTTCCTACTTTTGCAATTTATTTTTCCCTTTTTTTGTTAACGGTATCCCCTATGTTATTTCCAAATTGACATAATCAAATATCAAAATTACAGATGAATCGAATAGAATTTTTTCATCATTGATAACTTCCAACGACGTTTTTATCAACAAAAAAATGAATTGTGGAGTCTTGAGCGTCTCCTTCTTGGTTCTAAGAATAAACTTTAAATGTCAGTTTCAGACGTCTATCGAACCGATCATTTCGCGAGAATGAATTTAATAGTGATTTGCGGCAACAGGTGTTGCTCAGAACTCGTTTTATTGTAAATCAAGCGGTTATTTTGCCCCGCACCAGTAGCATTAGAAAATGTCCCTTATAGCATTGTGCACTGTAATTAGGATAATGGTCGGTCATTAGCAAGCGAAATAGTGCAAAAATGCAAATCCACAGACGAGAGTTCTGACGTGCGAATTTTAGTTTGCAAGTTAAATTTAAATTCTTGGCCGATTGTGATTGAGGAAACAAAAAACAGACAACAAAATTTGTTTACAAAAAACTTGGAAAGTTTTAATGAATAATTTTTAATCGACTAATCTTTCAACTGATGATAAAGATCCTTGAACTGAAAATGTTCATCTGACTACTTTCTTGTAATTTCGTATGGGACAAATGAACATATTTGTATTCATCATAGTAAAAATAAAGTTTGCAAGTTATGGTCAAAAGTACTCGGTGAAACTAAACATCGAAAGTTAATCAGGAGACATCGAGATGGAAATCTCTCGGAATCAGCCTCGCGGGGATAGAGACGGAAGCGAGACTGGGCCCCCGCGATTTACAATCGATTTGTCGATCTCGGAGCACGCGAAATCGCGCCTACTATGTTTCGCCTTTCATTTTCGCACGGGAAAGTGGCCCACCGGCCACGATAAATTGCATTCACGCATAAAATCCGGTATCTAACACCTTTTTCCCAGTCCACAACAGTTCGCCTTTTTTCCCTCGGTTCTCACAGCTGAAGAGATGCTGATAACGCGAATCTTACAAGAATGAGAAAAACTCGAACCGGTAATGGATGAAAAACGTACACGAGTTTTCTCTCGATGATTTAGTGATCTTTGATATATGAAACCTACTGAAAATGAACGCTCCACTTTCTAAGCTCAAAATATAAATCAATACATAAAACCAGAAATAAAAACAAAACCAATCAGAACATCGAATCAAATGTGCCAGGGACGTTTACTGACAAGCGCCACCTTGCGGAGAAACTCTAACTAGGCAAAAGCGTCGCAAAAATTTTGAGGTCGAATTCAAATTGCAATAGCCTTTCGATAAACAACTATCTTCATTTGTTTTGCAAAGTTTGTACTGAATTTGTTGAATTCGCGTCTTTCAAACAGGTGCGGGGCGTTGCAAAATATGTTCGTAGGAATATATAATTGTATGTATATATTTACTATCAATGTAAGTAAATAGCACTAAGAATTGAAACGTTTTGCCATTGCGTAATCGCGCGCACCATTGTAATTCGTTTCAACCGTGATCTTGAATGGAGATTATATGGAGCGTTGAAAATATTTGTAAACCTGCGCACGGGCAAACAGATAAATTAAAGTGTTTTAGCTCAATGAACTGTAATGGAAGACATTAGCGAACATGTTTTTATCCAATAGGAAGCGTATTGTGTAACCGCAAAGCGAGTTCGAGACAACGACCCGCACGAATTATACAATATCTCGTAACACCTGCTCTAAAGATAATCGCGATTAGCATACGCCGATATAAAAATTGGGCAACGTTTTGAAAAAAAAGAAAGAAAGAAAGAAAAAAATGATGACTTTTAAAAACCACTTTTATATTCCTCTTTACTTGCGACGAGGAATTGGAAAAGTTTTTCGCCTGTTCAAACATTCCTTCCGGATTTTTGTGCGAATGCAAAAGTTGTTTTTGCGTTTTTCCCCCGCGGCTTATCTCGAAGCTATTTGACGAGGCAGAAACTGACAATGCTAGGAGTCATTTGTATCTACGGAGCGGCTTTCATATATACGTTGTCTTCATCGGTTAGCTAAAATTAAAACGCCTGCAAACATATCGACAGTCACGAAGTTGTTTCGCCGTTCACGAATAAACGCCGACAGAATGTTCGACGTCAGTTTCCACCTCGTATCGCTCGACTCTCTGAGAAACGTACACGCACGAGCCGTCGCCACAATATGTTGAACGTTTTCTCGCTGACAAATTTTTTCGTTTTCCAATCGGCCGCCTTTCTAACTTCTCAGAGTGGCGTTTCATACATAAAACAAGTTTTTGATCAAATGTTTTATGTCATGTACCGATAAACACTTTTCAACTTCAAATCAAATGTCACCAATTAGACAGTTTATAAGGGACATTCCGTTTAATTGTAATAGTAAAATTCATTCACTGAAATAATTTATCATTCATTTAATAGCATACGGAGAAAAAAGTTTTAATAATTTTTAGCACAATTTGTATAATTTTTACTACACAGTTTCACATTTGAAGGACAGAATTTTGCATAAAAATTATTCAACTGTTTAGTTCAAAATGCCACAAAAATTGGTCATTATTATAAAACAGTTTTTTAATTTGTAACAAAAAGTTTAATAATTTTTTTAAAATGATTTCTGTCCTCCATTTAGAAAAAGTTTGGTACAAATTATACAAATTCTGGTAAAAATAGTTAAAAAATTTTTCTTAATGCAAGCTTTAAACTGAAATTTGTAAACAAACTAACCTCAAAGAAATTCGGAGTAAAATATAGATTGTTAACGGAAAAAAATGAGAAGTAAAAAGACGAGTGTTTTGCTCATAGTGCGATGACTTTTTCTCGCATGAGTGCGCAGACGTGTAATTTATGCTTTAGATTGGCAGCGGCATCAGGGAAAAAATTACTGCCTCGCTTTGTAATTGATATTTTCGCCGATGCGAAAATCAAAGGAAAATCAACACGAGGAGTGCATCGTGAGAAAATATTACGACGAAAGAAAACCCGAGCGGGACAGCGAATAATCTGTGTATTGCACGAGAAATTGATCTACGATCGATCGAGCCGCGCGATATCCTCGCTTGAGATGCATCTTCATACGTATGCCGACTTTTTGACGCCGCTCAATCTCAAAACGAGATATTTCTTACCGCAAAAAGCGTCTTCAACATTTCACTAATTCACACTTCTTTCATTTTTTATTTTGGAAAATTATTTTAAATTCTTCAAGTTATTTAGTTTTGAAATCTTTTGTGACAGCTTTTAACATTTTTTATTATCATATTGTAGATGCAAAATGTTGATTTAAAATTTTTTATAGAGTTGAAAAAATTTTATCTCAATAGTTTTCCTGAAAATAATATTCTAATATCAAAAGTAGTTCGAAAGCAGAAAACAGGCTTGGTTCTCGTAAACAGTTAAAAATAACAACCGGAAATTTGTTGTTCGAATCAAAATTTGAACGTAAAAAAATAAAATTTTGATTTCTCCCGCACGCTTGGAATGTGAGGAACGGTTCTTGATTTTACGAAAGAATAACGATTTTATAGTTTGCAATCGCGCTCGCGCGCGAGTTTCATCGTTTTACCGCGCGATGAATGCTCGGCGTGAATAACTCGGAAATTTATCTTGCGAATGCACGCGCGATTACCGTACGTTGACATTTCATGGATGTAATCGAGTATAAATAACTCGTGAAAGTTCGTTTATTTATTAGGATAAGTCGTTCATGAATTTTGATCGCGCATCAAATTTTTGTATTTCTTGTAATCCGATAATTCAATATATTTTGTCCCTCAAATTTTTTTGAATAAAACTTCCAGATAAAGCAGCCAGACAAAAAAATCTATAAATTACTTACTTTTGCATCACAATATGCAAAATGTCACTACTTTAATGTAATTTCTTACGCGATTTCCATTTCTGCACATTATAAAAAGACTGTTGAGTTTATGAATAATGATAAATACTTAATTAAGAAGCGTAATTGATATTTTCTTTATCAGTGGCTCCAATAAAAAATTGCACAGATTGATTAAATCACTTATGTAAAAGAGTGCATAATAATTGTGTCATTTATGCTAACTTGTAGACGATTATGTGAAAAGTCGGAGCGCAGAATCAGGCTTCCAATTCCAAGTCCAATTTTTATCCTATTCTAATTCCTGCTCTACTCACTTTTCACGTCCGTGTGATTTTTTATCGCTCAAATAAATCTTCTTATCAATTTCGAAATGTTTTGTTGCAACCTTCCTGGA
The DNA here is from genome assembly GCA_025266255.1 of Trissolcus basalis. Lineage (NCBI taxonomy): Eukaryota > Metazoa > Arthropoda > Insecta > Hymenoptera > Scelionidae > Trissolcus > Trissolcus basalis. The sequence continues at coordinate 39,815 of JAAMPD010000271.1, forward strand.
ATTATTAGAACTTGGATTGGGCAAACAATTTTTTGTAATTTTTTTACTCGAAGTCTAAATTTTTTTTAGACTTTGTTGCCAGCATTATTTTTGTAATTTAAAATATAATAAAAGAAATCTCTGTCATCTCATTATAATGGCTCGATATAATCATTGGCAAGGAGATAAATGTTGCGCAACACGTAAAACGAGTCTATTTGCGGGCGTTGCGAAACGCGTCGTAAACGAGACACGGTTATTTGTAAACGACTAGATGCCGGGGCAGGCAAAAACGTCCTGGCCGGGTTTTCGATCCTCGGCTGGGCGTGACACTTTGCGCGAGACACACACAACGTTGTCCTATCCTCGCTTGTCGCAATTCATTCGAATGCCGATCGCAGAAAAGGATACTTTTTTTTTCACCAATTCGAATCGCACGACCAAGAAGGCCGCGACAACCTTCGAGATTTGGCGGACAGTTGCGAAAACTCGTCGGGCCTTGACATCGCTTACGCCCACAAGATTACAGAAAAGTCGCTCGACTCGCCGATTTCTCGCCCTTTCATACTCGGTTGACCGTTCGATAAATTTGGGTTATTTTTTTCGTTCCAATTTATTCATATGTTTTTGTTTCATTTTTCTTTTGTACATTTTGAAACAACTCGTTTGCAAAATAATTTACATCGGTTGACGTAGATAGAATATTGTATGTTTTGAATTTACAATGAAAATGAGCGGCGCTTCAGTTGGTCAACTTTGAATTGTAACCAAATTGGCTAAACTCGGTGTAAGACATTTGTTGCAAATACTAAGTAAATATAGGTAACATCATTACGAAAAGAAAGTTTCAATAATGTATGATTTTTTGCGCAATATTCACCTCGAATTACGGCGCGCTTTCAAAATGACCATTTAAAGTTTTGGAAGAAGCCTTGATTTGGACTGTGATTTTTTGATTGGCCCGAAAAACAACGTTGAGTTTCGTTGCGATCTTGTAATCATATTGAATTGGCCACGATTTGAAGGCATTACTCAACTGGAGATGAATTTGGAGCGAAAAAAACATGCACTCGCATTTATTCTTGCAAGATCAAAAATTGCAGCCAAAATAAATTAATTAAAAAGCTAAAGGAAATGGGACTAAAATAAATTCTAATAATTTGAACGAGATTGAGACATTGTAGACATTGACAAATGAATTGGACCTAATTTAAAAGGCTACTGCATTTTTTTTCAACGAATTAATTGGCTTATTTGCAAAATCGCGTTGAAAGGTATAATTCGCCGGTTGACTTGCAATTAACTTATCCCGTCGTAAAATTTAATTTGCACGAACAAGCGGAATTCGTGCGTCGACCATTGGTCGACCTTTCGTTCTCTGCGCTCGTTGAAATCACCAAACGACCGTTTGCAAAGTCAGAACGCACGCAAAGATTTCAATCTATGTTCCATTTGAAAACATTCAGACCAATGAACATTTCAGAAAACTCGTATTTACAATTACTAAAGTTCCCATCTTGAGACATATCCACATATTAAAAATCTTGTTTTTCCTCGGCACTGTCTGACAGGGGTCAAGTTTTGAAATTAACCTTTGTCAGAGCTTATTTGTTAATTCACGTTGGTTTAATATACATTTGGAAAAAATTTTCCTTAATAACAGCTTACATAATCAAAGACAACAATAAATCATGTGTAAAGACGACGATGAGATGCAATAAAAAATAGAAATGAAAAAATTGTCCACCTTATATATTTTCCAAAGGTGAAGTTATGTAAATTGTATACTGTGAAAACAAATGTTATGTCAATGTTTGGAGGGAAATAAAAAGTTTACGTGGGATGTAACAAGTGAAACAATATGTCTATGCAAAACCGTAACTATTTGAACACTCGTGTAAATTGAATGGTTAAACTAGGTTTCAAGTTGTTCCTTTAAATCATGTTCTACATTTTCAGTAACGATAAAAAATAGAACAGAAAAAAACGCGATGGAAAAGAAATTATAGTAAAAATATACCATTAACTATAATATTGTCGAAGTAAGATAGTATCTGTACCTATTATCGACACCTCCATCTATTATCAATAATTTCATTTCTTCATTTATATAATAAGATGTAAAAGTTTATATAATATCTTTTAAGTGAATGATGCAAGCTTATTAATTAATTTTAAAATAGATTTGTCGAAACAAATGAAAATCTATTGAGTGATTTTTCGATATTTTTATATGCATTTTGAAACAAAATTTATTCATTTCTTTTAAATAAACTTTTGCTTAAACGATTGCATAATTTATTTTGAATTTTAAATCAAAGTTTTTTCGATAATGGGTAAAGATTAATGGTCAATGGGTAATGGGTCAAAATTAATAGTACTTTATGAACCTGAATGTTATTGTACGGTAACAAAATTACAAATCGAACGGCGATTCATTCAGAGCAATAAAAATACATTGTAAAATTGTCGAGTGTCAAGTGACTCATAAAATTAAAGCGGGCAAACGCTGCTTAGCAGTGCTACTCAATCGTACACACGGTGTTCCCGCAGCTCAGCCCGCGGCGATCGTTTTACGTTGCTCGAACGGCTACCGTTTACGCTCCGTTTAGTATGGGTCGGTGCGGAAAGTGCGCCATGTTTTAAATCCAATCGTGATGCCTCGCTATGACCGTAGGGACAAGCCTGGATTGACAAGTAGAATACCATTTTTTTCGCAAAATAGACATTTTCATCATGAAACCCACAATTTCAATATTTTTTTTTTATTTTTTCAAACAATATAATTTCACCTTTTGAACTATTAAAAATAAATGTCAAACATTTTAATTTGAAATTGATTGTCTCAGAGATGGTAGTGACATTAAAAAGATGATGATTTTTCTTGAACATATTCGTCATAAAGTCCCGAGCAGGAAGGCTCTCGCCATTTTGAAAGGTTGAGACGGATTGAGCAACTCTCGCAATGCCGGCGGCTTGTGGATCGACGATTTGCGGCAATTAAATTGGTCGTTGAACGTAACGCTTTTATAATGAAGCCGCGCTCCACGGTCTTGCAAATATGGCAGTCTCTGGCCACAATCAAACTTTCCTTTTACACTTTATTCAAAAAAAAAAAAAAAAAAAATTAAATAAAATAAAAAAAAAATCCCCCAAATAGAATTGGTTTTATCGAAAAAGATCTTTTGAACTGAATGAGACCGATTCGTTCGACGTTTGAGAAATCGTTCGATGAACGTAATATGCATTAAAAATTGACAACTTTCCCGATACAAAATTTGGGATAAATCCTGAAACGAGCACATTATTATCGCTGGTGTCAAAGCTTTCATTCAATCACGTGCGAGGCATTAATTTAATCGTCGGCGTACACGAACTGAGTTTTAGAAATTTGTCATGACGAACGAGGTTGTGTCATATTATTTCTAGAAAGGCGCATGTTCTTTAAATGTTACGACGAGCGCGCCAGGCACGTTCGTAATGCATTTCGGAAAAGTATTCTTTCGCTTATCACGTGTAAGTAAAACGTGGAACAGAAACCAAAGAGCGCGGAGTTACGGATGAGGTCTACTTGCTGGATCGCCTACAGTTATTATGTAAGTTGTATGAACAAAAGGCCCTGGATAAACGTTTTGGGTTTAAATATGTCAAGCAACTAGTGCAACATAAAACTAACCGCGAAATATGTAAACAAACAAATGCACAAAAAAATATTTCCAACTAAATCTGAATTCTCTGTTTTTTACCATAGTAAAAAAGATCATATGTTGTCCATATATTATCAATAGATTAACAATATATTATTTTTTATAAAATCATATATTGACAATATATGAACAAAATATTGACAATACATTGTCAGTATATTGGCAATATATTGTCTATGTATGGTCAATACATTGTTCATATATTGTCAATACATTGAAAATACATTGACAGTATATGGATGATATATTGTCAATATATGTTTTATGTATGGACAAAATATGATCCTTTTCACTAGGGTTGATACATTCATAATATTTTTTATATAATTTATATCATATTATATAAGATTTATAAATCAACTAATTATAAATGAAATGTGTATAAACATACGATTTTCGATAAATTAAAAATATATTTTCATTTTTGTAGAAAAAATAAAAATTCATACGAAAACAATTTTTACACTGAAAACTTGTCGGACATACGGAATTCGATGAAAAAATGCAGCTTTTGTATTTTTATTTTGGAAAAAAATCCAATCATTTGTCTCGGGGAAAACGTTCAGTTATTTTAATCGGAATGTACGTCTGACACAATGTAAGCTTTTTCCACGGCGGAAAACACGATTCCCGCAGCAAAACGTCTAGTTTCTATCGTTGGAATTTTTCGTGTTTTCTTATATCGTCGAGCCATTCGCACTCATTGTTCCATTGATCTTGCGAATACGTTTGTCACGCTGGCATCAGAGTATGCCCGCAAAAAGGCATCGAGGCAAATTCACAGAAAGACGTGTTTCGATGGCAACTTGCATTCCACCACAGCTACTGACATCCAAAGGGAGCCCAGACTGTTGCTCACGCGCTGCACCATTTTTTCGCGACTAACAATATGGCAATCTAAATAAATTACGTGGGTCGTGCTTTTTATCCTCCGGCCCCGAAGAACCAGTTCTTTTTTTTCAACTAGGTGCATATTATCCCCCGGCTCTAGGGAAAACTATATCTAATTATCGGGCATTTTTCGACCGAGGATGAAGAACCACACTCGAGGCTGTTATTTATGCTGGGCTGTGATTTGTCAAATTAAAGAGCAGCCACAAAAATGCAACGAGAACAAAAAATTACTGTTGAAGATGTGCGAAGTTTGTTTTGGTTGGCAAATTTTGCGATTGGTTTTGAATCGCAGATTACGATTAAAGTGAGCAAGAGATGAGGTAGAGAGGAAGAAGAAAAAAAAAACAAAGTTAATCACTTTTTGTTTTGTCACTGAATCAGTCATGTGGCAATATCCTCGATTGCATCTTGTAAATTGCATAACGAAGGTAATTTGAGATGGTTACAATAATCGCCTCGTTTAGAAAACCTCTCTGAGATGGAGAGAAGAAAAAACAACAAATTTCACCGTAACGAAATTGGGCGAAAAAAATAATCCGCTGATGAAATTGCGCGGCTCCGCGCCCCTCGCGAGGACCGAAAATAGAACGAGATTGAAAACTGAATAAAAGGTCTGTGGCGGGTCTGGGAATGTGCACCGTATCATAAAAGAGAAATGTTAATGGTGTATGCAGAGTAAAAGAATGCGCGGCTTGTAAGCGGCGCTCATTATTTACTGTTTGAATGGAGGAGTAGCTTGTTGGCCCGATGGAGAAAAATTGTTATGTCAATTTAGGAAAAGCCGCAAGAAAGTACGCGTGGACTTTCGTATATGGCTTTTTTCCGTGTGTTGACTCAGTCGTTCTCCAACATTTATCAACATTCTTCAACTTCGCTACTTGTATTTTTCTGCATACAAACGATCAAACGACCGAATTAGCATAACACTTTTTTACGGCCCGCCAGCGTGTACCTGACAATTATAATCGTTTCCTTGTTTCTCTGTTTTAAGCAAATTTATGACAATCATACCACCGAGTTACAGACACGTCTCATTCCTTTTTTTTTCCTTTTTCCGTTTTCCTTTTTCTACGTTCCATCAATTATTTTTGAACTTTTGATTTAAATCATGATGTAAAGTTGGATGGAACGATTACATCTCCGAGGAAAAAAGAGATCACCTATCGCTGTAATGAACATTGCGACAAGCGAAATGACTTTGCAGAAAATTTTCGCTTTGCATCAGTCTCGTGTTAGATATGATAGCCGCGGCGCCGACTCATCGTGTGTCAATTTCGATTTCGATCGATCTCTGGCAGTCGAGTGCGATGCAGCTTTGACATGTATGGATTACATGACTTAACACTCCGCTGAACGCCATTAATGTTACCAGCCGTACTGGAATCCCAAGAAAACCGCGCTGCTAGACGCCTTGAACTTGCGTTCCCTTTTCAAATCCTCATACCCGAATGGTTTTTCCGACTTACACACATTTCAAGGTGTGTAAACAATAAACAATACATGTTACATTGTGTTCAACAAAGTTTTAAAGTTCATCTTTAAATATCATTGCAAAAACATAAAAAAATAAAATAATTTAAGTACATTGAAAACAGAGTTATTATTCTCAAATTTCTATCCATCAATTTTATTTATTGAAGGTAAGATGAAGTAAATAAACGAAATGGAACAAAACCGAACATTATAGAATATATCAAAATAGTACAAAACAATTTTTTATTCCATTTCACAGTTGGGTTAGAAAATTGGGATTTTATTTTTTGTGATAAATAAGAGAAACAGATTTTGTTTTCAATTTAATGAAGTAAGTTTTGAATTTGACCTTTTTGCCCTTCTGATCACTTTTGCCCTACTTCACCTTTGACTAGTTTCAAATTTCTTTAGCAGCTGGCTCTCATTCAAAAAAAAACCTTCAAGCATAAACAAAGAAAGAAAAAATTGGTGGAGTTTTAACGATTTTCAATTTTAATTTGTCATTTTCAGCCAAATTTCAATCGATAACTGTCTAAAGGGTTTAATAGACAATGTACACGATGGAGACTGCAGCGAGTGGAGTGTTCTATTTACAAGTCAACCTTTTGAGAGAACGCTTACGATTCAGTGCGGACACCCAGCCACTGACCGTTAACCGATCGGAAACTCAACTTGGGGCTACCAGAACCACAATGTTAGTTTCGAACGAGACTCGAAACTTGGAACAATGAGGTTGAGTGCCTCTGACTCGTACACGCGCGCTCCCATGTTAAGTGTGTCAATAGGAGCGCGAACAGCCGAATGCCAAAGCGCGCTGTTCACTAATGTAAACCTATCTCTGAAATTGCCCATTCAGTATAAAGTTATAAAATTTTTTGTTAATTCAAATTCTGTTTCCAAAAAGGCAACGATAACAGAAAAGGAAAAAAGAAAAAAAAGGTTGTAGTTTTCTTAAATGGAGATAACATCTGCACTTTAAAAGTTATTTCATTGTCAATTGGTGATATTTTGATCGCAAATAAAAACATATTTTTGTTCCCATAATTAAGACGATATCATCTAATTTGTCCATCTGGCACATCAAAACAACTTTCACAAAGCGTCAACGACAATTTGGACGATAAACCCGTAATTTACAAGCGTGCCCAATTTCGTTCGCTGGATTCTTTGGATTAAAATTTTTAATTTCGTGGGTACTCAAAGTAAAAAAGGAAGAAAAAAAAGGAGGAACTATAATAACGTATTTTACGAGCGCGATGGAAACCACGTTGATTGCGTTGTCGCATATCGTAAGAATAAATTGACACTCCAAATTTCTGATCGGCATAGTTACTTTCTTTTATTGCACTTGTCGTCAGCGAGACGCAAACACTTATTTCATTTTCAAGATGTAATGCCCGGTAATACTGCAAGATTGTATAGAATGAGCTTTCTTTGGAGTGCTGCGGAATTTGCAATCGAGATAATGAACGGTTTTTCGACACCGGGATAATTAAGTCGTCTTTTTCCACCGTAATCAATCGAGGTGAAATTATGTCAATTCGATTCCGAAGTCCGAGTCACATAAATATGAGTTTTAATATCAAAATTACAAAGAAGGCAATCAAACAAGAATTATTTTGTAGAAAAGTAAAAATACGAAATTCACGTGAATTTTTTTTTTCTTCTTTTGAAACTTCAATTGAAACGTTGTAACTACAGTTCTTAAGAGAAGAAGGATTTCTCGAAACACAGGAAAATAATTACGAGGAAAGTTCAGATGATGTAACACCTATCAATCGACCTGGTTGAAAGCTGAGACGTGTGCGAGTGCCATTTTTAATGTCACGGACTGAGCGTCAGAAATAGGTGGAAAATTCGTCTTACGTAAGGGCACACACGACAAATTACGAAAGTCAAAACACCGATTTCGAGCTCCTAGTCGCGGTGACATCAGCAATTACGATTTTCACAGCAACGTACAAATTACTATAATAACACTTGGCGCTGTTTTATTTCAGCCTGCCAATTAATGTACATAGATAAAATTCCATTTATTTAACCGCAAGGCATAATTTTGAACGTTCTAATGAAAAAATTGTTATCGACTGAACAAAAAAAATTTCTAATTTCATTCATGAAAATTGCATGAACTGCATTAAATTATTTTATAATTCTAAAAATACATTTTACAAAAAAATTGTTTACAAGTCGTATTTGAAAACTATATACTTTTTATTTGATGTATTTATTGAATAATTTTTTTTAAATCAAATTAAAAAATGTGCTTGCAACATATATGTTGCACTTAAAAATGGTTTGTTTTGAAAACAGAGAAAAATGTGTTAATCTGATTTAAAAACTTGGTTCAAATATTGTTTGAACAACAACCGATTGAAGTGTGGCAAAATGTTTAAACGCGTTCGTGACTTTACTGATGTAAAATAAATGCTATGACAGATGGCATGTGTTATGAAAGTACCAAGAGGCGTAACTCAAAATGCGAGTGTTTAGAACGATTGTTTCATACACGTGTGAGACGGCAATGAGTCAGTTTACTGCGCATAGAAACATTCTTCGAGGTCTTCGAACTTCAATGCTGCGTGACTTCTCAGGCTTTATTTCGGAAGCTCGAAATAAAAAAAAAAAGTCAACAATTATTATCATAAATTTGTCGCCTCGGAGAACTCGTTTGATGCTCCTCAAAATAAAGTCGAAGAAAAGATAAACCGTACAATAAATATGAGGAAAGAAATATTCAACTACTGTCTCGACCTTTGAATACAGAAAAGATGAATGCAGATCAGAAGCGTGACTTTTTTCAAACCTATAAGAATACGCAATTCAATTAATTTGAAATGAGTGTGAGAAATGAATAACGTATGAGGAATTTTTTCATCAATTTGCATACGCACAATTCACTTTCTAATCTCACTCAAATCACTGTTATGATTTACAGTTTGAAATCATTTGCCGGAAAAATATATATGATCGCGTCGCAGGGCAATTTGTTTTTGAATCTCTTGTGAAGCGCAAATAAAGACCAGCGATTGACGCGCGCGGATTAGTAAATAATTTTGATTGATTGTTTAATTAAAAGACGCATTGATTTGATCATTTGATTTTGTAACGCGAAACAAATGATTAATCATCATTAAACGTCGTCGGTTCAAGCTCCCCGCGATACAGCTGGAGCTGAGAATTCCTTATAAAGCGAGTGACGTAATTTGTTGCACTTTGTGGGAAAGAAATGCGGGGTACAGGAAGCTCGCCGGCAGCTTTGTCATGCATTTGCCAAAGAATGACAGTAATGAATTATTACGAAACTACTTCAACCTTGCACAATTACTGAAAAATTGCATCCCATCGGCTCGCTCAACTTCCTAAGTCAATGCCCCCATTAGAATACCATAACAACGCGAAATTCAAATTTCGTATATACAATCGGTTTTTAATTTGCTATCATTTAATGACACCATTTTGAAATGCAATCTCAAATTACAACTTAATAACGCAATTTTGAAAAATGCTGTTTTAAAATGCACTTCTCAAGTTGCATATTTCAATAATGCAATTTCGCAAAATGTCATATGTTGTAGAATGCAATTTTACATGCACTTCACAAATTAATTTTCAAATCTAATCGAAATCGTTGAATTTTTTTCTGCATACGAAACTACAAGTTTGTAAGCGTTGATCTTGGGTAATTGGATTAGAATGCAGATGCAAATTTCCAAGTGGAATATTGAATTATAAATATTTTCAAGTGGGGGAAGAAAAAAATTGGATTGGAGTGAAGTTGAAGTGACTTTTGAAAATATATTGAACTGGATAAACGGATTACAATGCTCAATACGAATTTGAGCGTACCAGAAACGCGGGACGAATATTAAGTCATTTGATTGAAGAGGTGGGAAAGAAAAGATTGTCATGTCGGTCATGCGTCGACGTACTGGCGGCGTGACTTGTTCGAACACCGAGGAACAACTGACCTTAACAGGACGCATGCCTATTATTACACGGCTAAATGGTACACATTATCCGGAGCTCTTCGCGCAACCAAACGAAAAGGTTACTGGGTTTCCAATTGCGTCATTCTGAGCCACGCTTTCATCTAGTAATATCTGCGCGATTTAATCCGATGAATCTCACCGTGTAAAAAATTGTTATGATCACTTAATGCCAACCCCCACCAAACAATTCATTATTATCCTACTTGAGAAATTAAACGTCATTGAACGATAAATTCGTCCAATTCCACAACAGAATTTAGAGTTCGTTCCAGATTCGAAGATTCTTCAGGGACAAAAAAAAATACACGAAAAGCTTTCTAATTTTTATCCGAGGAATGAAAACAACTGAACTTTTCACTGTTCGAAGAAGAAGCCTGGAAAAATATAAATGTTGCATGACGGGTGCTCCTCTTATAATTACTGGGAGTGATAATTGTCGGGAGTGTAATTGACCAAATGAACTGAATTGAATGGATGAACTCTAAACAATGAACGGAACAGAATGAGAGGAATGGAGTGCATTACAAATCTTGCATTCAATTATCTACTTTGTGTTTGTGCAAATTGATTCTAAAAAAAATATTCTCTTCAAAATTACAAACATATATATTTTTGCTAACACCTTTTTTTAGTCTTCTTTTTATTTACTTCGAGAGGTTTTGCTGAAACATGATTCTCGCTTGGAATTTGTCGATGTTGCGTCCCCATTTTGACAAGTTGACTGATTTCTAGAATTCATTAACGAGTTCGGCAATTAAACGTCCGTTTTGTAACCAGAAACTGTAATAATTTTTTGCAACCACGCTGCATTTTGCAGATTCCAAAAACTTGTTTTTTCAGTGAGAAAAGACAAGAAAAGAAAATTAGAGACTTAATTTGAAACAAAATGTAATCAATAATTAAAGAAAATTAAAAATACAAAAAATAATATTAAAATATTATTTTCTGTCAAATTTGTTCGTTCTACAATAGAAAAGATGTTGATTACAATAACGGACAAATAAAAAGGAAACACCCCGAAGGACTGTTGATTTATTCATTTTATGCATTCGAACTGCAGTTGATGAATTAACATCGAATCTCAGAAAATGAAGGCGCTCAACGAACCCGCGTATAATTGGCAAATCTCACCAGATCAGATGACTCCAAACGATCACAAGAAAGATGCTTTTATTATCGTTTAAATAACAGTATCGACGCCTGTTATGTGAAAATAAATTCAGCATCGGTTGCGTGCTTTATCTCAATGAATCGTAACAGTTATATACTCCTACATATAACTGTATTTTGAATTGAAAAAACCCACTAAGAGAAATCGTTAAAAAATTAATAATTGATACAATCGAGTTGTTTTTTTTTTATTCATCCTGTTTTCAGTGGTCGGATAAAATTACGATTTTATTCAATTTCGTCTTTAATTGCTCGTAATAACTGGTTAGCAAGGAAGAGATCTTTCAAGAGGCAAGAAAAATCACGTTGGTCTTGATAAAGTAAAGAAACAATTATAGTGCCACGAAAATTCATCCACACTTTTCTTTCGATTGTGAATAAAAACGTGAAAAATGAAATAAAAATTGGAAGATAAAAATTTCGATTTAGAGAGTGAAAAAAGTAGGCGAAAAATATATGACGGCTAGTGTGGCAAAGGGCGATGAGGAATAATGTGAGTTCGCAGTTGTCCGGACCCTAACAAGGCCTGAGAAAACCTGTTCCGAGCATGCAATTTTGGACGGCTTCAAAAATCTTATTAAATCCGCATCGCACGAAATTTTATGGCGTCTTTCGTTCCGGATGCATTTGAAATTTAACTATCAACTTGTTATGGAAATTGATGTGCCGCGGCTCTACTCTGAATTCGACGCGCTGGTCACTCAATGCCTCGAGTTTATTGGAGTGGATCAAGCAGCGTATTTTTGAAAGAAAACGAAAGGGTAGCCTGTCTTGGAGAAAGTGGCTGCGAAATTTTTTTCATCTTGAACGTTACAGTTTTTGACCCATGCGCGAATCATCTCGTGCACTCGAGCGCGAAAGCTGCACTCTTTGAAAATCGACGTGCAACCGGACAAACGAATTTCATGCATTATTTGATATGAAAATGTCAGACTTTTTAATGCACTTTGTGCCAATTTTGTTAATCAAATTTTCTACTTGATTGTACGACCCGATATTAACCCAAGCTTTACAATGTTTGGGTTTCATTTTCATCCAAACGACCACAGATCATAATATTATTGTACATTTAATATTTGCATTAAGAACGCATTTTTACGACGCTTGAAAAATGCACTTTCATCTGCATTATTTAAAATGCATCTTCAAAAGTGCATTATGAATCGTTTAATCTTGCAAAAATTGCATCGAATTATCTCATTCTATCCTAAGCAGAAACGAGTTGAAAACATTTTCTGCGTGATTTTTGAATTACGATTTGAAAAGAAAAAAAGAAAAACATTTATTCTACCATCACGTATAAGAAAATGATGGGCAGCTTGCAATTCACTGCTTAACAACCGATAAAATTAGTAAAAGTTTTGTGTTTCGCGCTATTGGTGGCAGAAAATTATTTATAACGTATTAGCGAAATTGAAAGTGAATTCTGCGAAAACGTATAATTACTTTTTAATCGGGACGTGAAGTGTTAACGAACTGCTTGAGGGAAATTGATGATCAATTTTTCATCAATTTTCAACGTCCAATTTAAAATTACTCTCTGACGCGATCAGAAGTCAGAAGAAACGAAACAAAAACAGCTCCGACCAGTGTTTGTCCGACGAAAATTTACAAAGCCAAAACTTGGTCCAACTGCGGTTGAACAGGATTTCGCTTCTTTTGGTCAGCGAAAGTAAAAAGTTGCCGGCTGAAATTCGATCGACTACTGCTCATCGCTTAACCCACATTTTAGGCAATAAAACGATGATTGCCGGTCGGCTCTGTAATTGCTTTATGATTCGGTCCTGTCATTTTATTGTTTTCCTTTCGGTCGCAACGCTCAAAACACAGAGGTCTTGATAAAAGAAAAATAATAAAATGTTTTGAAAGTGGCCACAGAGAAAGTGCAGGATGAAAATTTGATTTTAATTTCGTTCGAAATAACAGGAATTAAAAACATTTCTAATTCTGATACGAATCCATACAAATGAGTTGTTTTGTTTTTCGGATGCAAAATTATAGGAGCCATCCAACAGTTGGCCAACGTTCGCACGAAAAGGTCAGCGGGATATACGAGAAGATTCAATTAGATGCACGACGCAAAATTCGTGGAACGTCGCGTGATGAAAGTCGCGCTTCGATCCTGTATACCAGGAAGATTATGCGAGGGTGAAACATCGCAATTATAACATCACAAAAACATCGTCGCATTTGTAATGCTTTCGTTTTTTATGGCACCATATCATATGTTAAAACTTTTACTTGAAAAAATCGTCACCATTTCAATGGCGATAACAATTTGAATCAAGTTCTGTGTGGGATTTTTGGTTTACGTCCGAGTGATTAAAAAAATATTATGCTGAGTTATGCAATTGGCTGAGATAGTATTCTCAATTACAACTTTTAGAAAGCACCGATCCCAAAAGTGGAAAATCATGCAAATCAAATCTTATGATTCTCATCAAACGAGAAAAATTTGAATTTTAAAAGTACATCTAGAAAATGCACCGTACAATTGCATTCTAAAATTGCATTGATAAAATGCATCAATGGGTATACATTTAAAATGTCACAGAATGGTTTTACGGGTTGCACAATCGTTTCATTCAGACTTCATTTTGTAAATCTCATTATGGTTTCGCGGGATATATTTTACCCTTCTTTTTTGTCCTACCAAACGAATCGCTGTTTTTTACCGCAAAATTCCTGGCAAATGGATGGCTTCAACTTTTCCTTTTTACCGCTCGCGCATTTGATAAGAAAATCACAACAAAATATTCTCTCCTTGAGACTGAAAAAAGGCGTGCAACTGTCGCGCCACGAGCACGCAACTGTTGGCAGATTATACGCTTCCTCTGCGAACCTTACGAACCGCAGCACGAAATGCAACCCGATACCTGGCGATGCGTCTCCGTTTTCGAAAAATCCTGTGCGCGTATATATGCTCGCCACCGTGTCTGTCCGTTTTCCGGTTTCGAGTTACGTTTTCCTGCTCCTCGGTTAAAGGAGCGCTTTTTTTCCAACTTTGTCCCCAACCGCGAGCATTTTTTCTCACTTCAAACTAGAAAGGTAATTTGTTGGATAAAATTTAATTGGTTTCGAGAAAAAAAAATCAGGTTTCGAGGCATTAAAAAGTAAATTTTTCAGAACGCAATTTTGAAATGCATTTGTCTCTCGATATTTTCTTTCAATATTCTTTCTTGTTAATTTTAATATGTGAAATTTCATTAAATTGAATGACATATATAAGAAGGAAGCATTTTTACATAAGTGGTTGATGATTATTTAGTTCCCATCGTTTCCAATGAATGTTCGGCTTTATGACTGCAGTAACTTGAAATCGTAAATTGTAACAATTTAATACAATTATGGTCATCGAATTTACGACAATCATTCGATCAAATTGCCAGTCGAGTTTTATAGGACAACGCGAACATAATGACCTTAATGTTTGGCAACGTCACGAGATTATGTATCGTTAGAATTGTCTCTCGAACAATATCCATGAAACTCGTTTGCATAACGTTGTCGCCCTTGACATTATATGACTATCGGGATATCACTTCTCCAGGCTGCTCCAAATTGATAACAGTACACAAACCAACCGCGACCATATTTTATTCTCCAGTTTGATCATTATACATACCCGTTTTATAAGCCCAAAAAATTAAAAGGTCAAAGAATAATTTGAAAAAGAAAATTTGCAATTTGCAATTTGAGTTTCCATTTAGCATTTAAAATGGTAAAAAAACATAATCTAATATAATAAGGAAGCGAAACAAAATCGGTTCGACAAAATGAAACTGCCACGTTCGTCCGGCGATTAATCATTCCCTTCTTAGACCCACTTCCGACCGGCGTAAATCAAAAACCTCTCACTAGAAAATATCTCCAAACACGTATCCTCGACACTCTTATCGATTTCTACCACCGATTTTTCACCGGTGTACGTCTTAGAGTGCACGTCAGCTTATCTCGAAACTCTCCATGCAAATTGATTTCGCGGCTCACTTTTTTGTCTAAATCATTTTTTCGCTCCATTGATCAAGTATTAAGACTGGGTTCCGTTCCAGTAAACGCAGATGGAACCGGTGTAAATGCGAGATCGATATGACACGATTTACTCCTCAACGATACCATTTTAAAATTCAGCAAAGAAATCAATTCGAGAAACATAATTTGTATACCTGATTTTATAATTGTACGTGCAGTTTTGCTGAACATCAAGAATGTAATTTTAAGAGACACTTTTTTTAACCACACAGCTTGTATGCAAGGAAAAAAGATTAACAAATAAAAATTCAAAAATGAATTTGGAACTGGAATGCATTTTTTAATTCGGTTTCATAAGATGCATATCAACTGCAGTTTTTTAATGCATCCGATTCCAATTTCAGTACCAATTTTTTTTTCAAGTGCAGAATGTTAGACTGCGAAAACAATGTAATATAATGCAGTTTTATATGCAATTTTGTATGACGTCTTGGATGCAGTTTGTATGCACTTTGCAAACGCACTTGCAAGTGCATTTTTTAATATTCACAAAATGCAATTACATTTTGCAGAAACAGCAAATTTATAGCGTACAAAAATTCGTACAAGTTTAGTAATCCTAAAACCAATCTTTGTTTTATTTTTTTTTACAAAAGATATAAATGATCAATTAAAACCGTTCATAAAAAACTCAACAAATGTTTGATATACAATCAAAACTTCATAAAAATTAACATTCGTGTTTATTGTTCTGATTGGCTTGACTGACTTTTCTATCCTGTTTGTTTAAGTAAAAAATAAAATATGTCATCGAAGAAAAAAAGAAAAGTATTTAAAACCTTGAAGAAAAATGCGCGATTTGACCGCGTTCAAGTGACATTTAAAAACAATATGGCGGTGTACAGACTGTGGGACTGTTTAAACAAGGCAGGTTACGAGATCGGACAAAATATCCAAGTGGCTGCTTTGAAAATCGTTCATCTGCATTCAAAGAAAGTTGGTTATGACAAAACGATGACTTGATTTGCACCGTTATATACGTGGCGTTTAAATCGCGCGACTTCGTTGTTCGATCGCGCGATTGTCATGCTCGCCACGATTCCACAAAAAACCTGCAGATTCATTCCCCAACGAATATTTACGCTGCGGTGTCACACGCGGACAAGTTTTGAAATATAATGGAAAACAGCTCGCTCGCGATGCATAAGAATTGAATCGCGAATCCATACGCGACATCGTACAAAATAAACTGCCATTAAAAAGCCAAGAGAAAGGGAACAGCCATTCAATCGGGCCGCGATATATCCTTGGGCGCTCGAATTGATTTAGCGCTGCTTTCCGCGTTTCCTCCGTTCGACGAATTCATGTTCAATCGTGATCAAAACTCTGTGATTACAATTTTTTTTTTTTTTTTTCTTACCGCGAAAAGAATTAATGATGATTTGTGCAATTTTTTTTAATTGTCGAGAAAGAAAGAAAAACGAAGAAAAAAAATTTTTTTCGCGAAACAATTGTTTTGTTTTTGAGCATTTTTTTTTCTCTCTGGTTTTCGCACTTACGTAAGCTGACAAATAACACTCATTTTCTAAACGAAGGAAGAAATAAAACATAATAAACAATTTCGAGCGAAATAAAAATGTTGATCGATTTAACCTCACAAATAATTTTTTTTCCTGAGAAATCATAAAACTCAACGTATTGCGTACAAGAGGAAAAATTGTAGCACAATTTGAAACGTCAAGTAGCGGTCAAATGTCAAAACGACCAATCAAGTTTCTATCGATATAAGCCTGAATTACATTACATAATTATATTTTTCATTATCGACTGTTAATCTATAGCCTAAAACGTAATCCCGTTTCATAACTGACTTTTATAGAAGGGGTTATGAAACGCACAAAACAAAAGACAATGTTTAATCATGCATAATGGCGCTGTTTCTCTATTAATGCGAGACAAATTGCATCGTACAACGTTATAACCGTATCGATAGGATTTTTTATCAGCCAGGGCAACTGCGCTGTTTAATTTAAATTATAAAAATAACATCAGTAACTCCACTAAGAGCTCCATCACGCTGTTAAAAATAGCGAATTATAATATATTCAGACGATGCGGAATGAGAAAACGCGCCATCTAATATCCGCACCGGGGTTCATTCCATATCTCATTAAGGATAGGAATATTATCTTGAGAAGCATGACTAATAAGTTCGGGTTTCGTCTTTCGCGAAAAATCCAAGTTTTACTATCCCATACGAGGTTCTCACGTTTACTTTTGTGATTATTTGTCAGTCACTTTAATAACGTTTTCCTTTCAACGGTATTTTTTTAATTTCACCGAAATGTAAAAAAATATTCAGTTTTATATAAATCAGATTGCCCTCAGATGCGTTTTATGATTTAGAAAAGTACATCTTCAATTTAACTCGAGTTTTTCGATGCTAATAAAATTTTCAACTCATTAGAAAAATGCAATTGAAGTTAAGCCATTTCTTATCGTATGTTTGCCCGATCGTTAATTAGTTGTCAGTTTATTCATTATTTTGTAATTAACATAGCAACGTAGGTAGATAATATTTTTCCTGTTACCGTCACGCAACGCCGAAAAAAAAAGCCATCCGTACAATTTTTGTTGACAATTTTCAACCAAAAAGTATAAATACTATCGAAAAAGTTGAACTTGAGTCCGGACATTTTTTGCTGCTTTTATATAAATGATGCAAACAAAAAGGCAAACTTGTATACGAAATGTTTGAAAATAAGTAAACAAGCAAAGTCGTTGAAGGCCTTTTTGCCTTTCATTTCGCTTCGAAAATCTAATTAACCAAATATAGTGCCATGCCTTCGTTCCAACTTTACAAAACAGCTGTTCATTTTCCCCCGGTGTCATAACAGTAATCTTGTCAGGAATAATTATTTCATTTTGCTTCGAACCGTTACACTCGTCTCATCAACACAAAACGTTGGAGAGTCGCGCGGAAGGTGGAAAAAACGTTCAACAGACTGGCAAATAAAAAGAAACAGAGTTTATGAAGACATTAGCATATTTATTCGCGCGCCCTATTAAAAAAAAAAGAACCAGTCACGAAGAGAGAGCAAAAGTGTAGCACACGGGCGAGACGTGAAAAGTGATTTGGATGCGTGAATTCGAAGTCGATCTGCTCGACTGGGTGGTGGGCGGACGAGGTACACTTGCGCGACCCACGAGAAACCGCGACAGGCGTGGGTCGGTTAGGCGAATTTATCATAAATCATCGTCGGACAATGGCATTCTTCGTTCGGAAAATTGCGTTTTCCAAATCGAAGAAAAATGCAATCGCCAGCCATCATTTTGTGGGTGCGAGAAGTTTTCTGACAAATTAAAATCGGGCCTGAATAATAAAATAAAATTTGTATTAAAGAGCATAAAGAAAATGAAAACAGAAATATATGTTTGAATAGAAAATTGAAATAACCGTTCGTGAGATTACAATAACGAAGCTGAAAAATGGAGGTAATATCAAAACTGTCTTGAATATTCATTTCCGTGTTTGAAATTTCATTTTAATATTCGGTCGAAAGCGATAAATTGCGCTTGATAATTTTATGTTGATTTGATACAATTATCGCACCGATACTTAATATCAGGGTTTAATAGTTTTATTATGTCGGACGACGGAATGCGAATTTCAGCATTTTCGTTTTTGCGACTCGACGCAAAACGAGTTGAGCGTATACGTGATTTACAGGTCTCGAATATTGTTTATGAATATTATTACCGCTGATTTATTATTATCCTGTTTTTAGTCACTTGTGCAAGACCATTGAATTCATTTTAGAAATCCTATTTAAATACTATATCCAAAAATTTTCTAATCCTCAGACGTGTACAGACCTGCATCACTGACTGTTTTCTATTTATTGTCACTGTTTTCAATCAATGTTTAAATATAGAGCACTTTTTTTTATAGCCATAAGAAAATTTGCACTCAATGAAAAAAGAAAAAAAAAGGTTTTACAAATTGAAAAATGAAGTTTCTAACTTTCTTTGAGAGAAAAGAATAATCGTTTCGCCAAATGTACCGTAGAGAACAATGAACTTTCGGTCTAATAAATTGTAAAACATAAAAAAAAATGATTCGCGATAGTGAATCGCCGTTGGCGAGAAGGCCATAAAACAAAAGCCGACAACTAGGACATGTCACTTGCAAGGCCAGTAAACGGGATATTATTCGAGAAATTATGGACCAAAACAAGCGGACAATAATTGCTATTAATCTAGATGCGACTGTGGGAAAGGCGGCTCGTTAGCGACCAATCAAAATTTAACACCGGTTATGACATTTTGGTCTCCTCTTTTGCTCAACTTACTGATGAAAGCGCGCGGCTAATCCATCCATAAATACAATTATCCAAGCACACTTGTTGATACAAAAACGCACAAATTAGTATAATTTGATCTTCTTTTTTTTTTGTCGCACACACAATTATTTTATACACGGGTCTTTTATTTTGCACACTTATCCAAAAGTCACCGTTTGCGTCATTTTGTTGAATTTTGTGAATTTTTGAATTTTAATTAGCACTGAGTCACTAATCGAGCACTTTTGGGTCAACTAATTCGGACAGGATCCAATCGCGAGAACCGCTCGGTTCGAGCATCGCCGACGAAGTGAGTGGCTAGCGGCACTCGTGAGTGAACCAGTGACGTCACTGACTCCAACTCCTCTTTTATGTTGTATGTTGAGGAATACGAGAAAGGTATCTTCCACCTATCCCTACTCTCTTTCGCGAACCGTCTCAAGACGACGCTGAGACAAGAAATGGTGTTTCAGGACAATTTCTGCATTCTTTGTTGTCTTAACAACAAAATCCAAGTTTACGTCCTGAGAACATTTTTAAATCAAATTTTAATCCTCAAAAATGCATTTTGGGCGGTGCACTAAAATATTGGCTTTTAAAACTGCATCAATTGATATACGACTGCGCTCGGAAGTTAAATCCCTAAGATCCGTAATAAAATTACATTTTTTATATTTGATAAAAATGAATTCCAAAACACCTCTCCAAAACGCATAATAAAATTACATTTTATGTCATCGGTGCAAATAAATTTCAGGATTGTGTTGAAAATATATAATTTTGTTGAAATGCATTTTTGATGTGACCGTTTCAAATAAATAATTATAAATAATTTACTCATGTAAATCATTGATAAAAATGTATCTCAAAAAATTTATTTGAAATGCAATCGAAATACATAAATTTGCATTTCCCAACTGCGTTTGAAAGCCAAATGACCAAATGAACATTATTTTCCAATCGCTTTTTAAAAATACAAGAAATGCATTAAAAATGCATTTCAAAAATATGGTCTTGTTTATTTTATTTGCATTTAAATTTCAAATTGAAAAGAAGCGCGTTGCATTCTATTGTGTTTGAAAATAAATATCGATTACAATATCAGGATATCTAAAGTGCAAGAAATCGCGTGTGGCAGGCCGCAACGCCCCCTTCTTGACAAAAATGTCACGGGACTTTGACATATCGCGGCATTTGAGAGCGCGCCGACGACACTGCGTGGAAATTTGAAAGACGTACGAGCTTACCTGAAACATCTTGTCGGCAATGGTGCGAATAAAGATCCATTCTTCTGAGGCGCTGTACGAATCCACGTTACATGAAATCAACTCATATGCATTCTTTCAAACAGAGAGCACAAAGCGAGGAACGAACACTTTCACGCGGAGGCCGAGTTGGTAAATATCATGGCCACATTTTCTATTCGCGCGACTCGCTCGTCCTTACCCTGTCCGTTCGCTGGCGTTGTTCTTGCTACCAACTGTTTCCTCCTTCGACGTTGTTGTATCAGTCGTTCTCTTCCTGAAAATGAAAACAAGAAACATAAGAATCGCATTCTCTGAATTTTATTTGAAAACCAAAAAAAAAAACAAACAGACAATTTAAAACGATTTATTTTCCACCTTTTGTGTTGACTAATTTATTTTTGTTAGAAAAACAATATGTGTACTCTTGATTTATATTGACCTCTATTGACTGCAGTCTTTTTTAGAGAAAATTGTTTAAACAATTACAAGCATACTTGTCGAGTTGACTGATCACGTTGGGCACTCGAGACAAAAAGGCAAATAGCTCATGAAAATTTCAAATAGTTGAAATAGTTGTTCACTCGCGGAGACACCAAGAGTCCGGTTCATTTGGCTGAAAAATGTCACAGAAAAGACAGGGAGAAAGTTGGAAACTTTTTTTTCTTGGCTCTCGCGCGCCAATAGGTAATCGTTAATGATTGTTACAAAATAATGTATGCAACGATCTCGGCACAATGAGTTACGACTGTTTACAAAAAGCCTGCAGGTGTAAACTAGATCAATTTTGACTTGATTTACAACCGATTTCATTACCCGAGAAAAATTAAAACTTTTGAAATATTTACTTTTTTTTTTCGTCGTCAATCTCGTCTCAATATCAAAAACAAACAACTTCAAATCAAATCGTTTTTTGAATCACTCTAGAAATTGATTGACTGTTATCAATTTGTTATTAATTTATTAATAATGTATAAATGTCGCGCCGCAATTCACCAGGCTGTCAATTTGAATATTTTTTATTGCCACATTAAGCCGACACGAAAAACGAATATTTATATCGGCTCATTTTTATTGTTTGACAAGGCCATTTTGCGAGGTGCTTGTACGTCCATTACGCGTTATTTCATTTCGCTTTTTGCCCCAAGACTTTATGACAGAAAGTTTTATGCGCGTCGATTGCAGTTCAGGTACAAAAGTAATGAAACAATTGAAACATCACAGAAGAATGTTGTATCAAGACGCAGCGCGCGATCATAAAAATGATTACAGTTTTGCTTTCAACTCAGGATCATTTCTCCTTCATAACTTGGTTATTTTGTCGTCGGTTTTTTTTCTGCAGTGACCTTGAAATTGTGAAAAAAAATTTGAACATTAAAATGCCACTAGCGCCATCTAGAACAACTACTGTCAGCCGGTGTAAACAATAGAGTGTGAGATCTTTGGATGACATTGAAGCAGTCATTTTCAATGTCGAAGAAGAAAACCCGCTCGAGTTTACGAGTGAACAATTTGACTTACAGTTTTTACAACCGCTCGGCATACGAAACTCGGCGTTCGAAACTGTTAGTTCGCGCGGGCATCTCGAATAAAAACACGGTAGTACACGTGAAATTCGCCGAT
This sequence comes from Trissolcus basalis, assembly GCA_025266255.1. Taxonomy (NCBI): domain Eukaryota; kingdom Metazoa; phylum Arthropoda; class Insecta; order Hymenoptera; family Scelionidae; genus Trissolcus; species Trissolcus basalis. Next base: position 62,212 of record JAAMPD010000271.1, read on the forward strand.
CCAGCTGTTTTGAAACCGGGCAAATTTATTCCGCCGATTAATAAAAATGTTACAATTTATAATAAAGTTCGCATCGGACTCTCGAAAACTGAAACGGGGTATCGAAATTTATAGACCATAAATTCCACGGCACTACTCGTGGCTGCTTCTTTTTTTTCAACTCTTTGAAAAACATCGATTCGAAATTATCTTTTCAGATCATAAAGTATCTTGCTATTCGGTCCGGAGAACATAAAACGAAACGTTTCGCTTGACGAAATGAATACTGATAAACAAAATAGATTCTGCATTAAAAAGCGATAAGTACTATATGGTAAACAAATATTAACAAAAATGACGCACAGATGTAACCGTAAAAATGAAAAGGAATATAAAAATAGGTATGAAGAAACGGAAAGAATGATTCAGAGAAAGAAGAAAAAAAGATGAATTGAAAAATGAGAATAAAAGTAACCGTTTATAAAACACGAGGAAAAAATGAATTTCTATCAGTAAATCGCGGGGTGAAGAACAGTTGCACGACACCGTTCGGCGTATTGTACTCGGACAGTGCTCTCTTCGTTTTTGAATAAGATAAGTCGACCTTTTATGTTGCGCAATCGTAATTTAAAGCATTCCTGCAAATATTACGATATAGAGCAGATATGCATCTACATCAGCGTGTGTAGGAATGTATATAGAAAACTCGTTTCTTGACGCGATGTAATCCAATGCAGAATTTACGGAATAATCGATGAAAAGAACGGGAGCAGTCATGATTGGTTGCAAGTTCGTAACATACTGGCGCGCCGATCGATGTATTATTCAAACTCTGCGTGATCTCGCTCCGGTTTTCAGCTTCCTTTCTTATTTATCACGATTTCTGTGATTAGAGGTTTCATTAGAATCATAACCGAAGAAATTATGGGAAAAACTACGAGTCGCTTCTTGTTTGCGCTTCTAATTAAAGAAAACATGCGGCATTGTCATTTCACAAGTGGAGAAAATCGTGTTTTCATTTGTCTTATTATTTTTCATCATTAGCAAACATCATTTGTATTTAAAAAGTATTTTTGATTCATTTGTATGACAAAGGAAAAACGTCACTTGAGTAAGAATTTCGTCTTCTTCTTCTTCTTCTTCTTTCTTCTTTTTCTTTTGGATAAACAAAACTTTTGTTTTTGATGATGAGAGATCAAAATTGTAAAATAATGCGGAAACAAACATTTTTGAAATGTGTGCAAACAATGATATTTCAAAACGAATTCCTGTGCTGAGCCGGTGGATAAAAAGCAGCTAATCGAATTACATTCGGAATGCGCGCAAACTTTTCACCTCGCGCGTCAAAGGAGAGAAAAGAAAATAAAAATTAACGCGCGCAACATTGCTAAGCGCGACCTAGAAGTTATTATCAAGATATCTTCATTTTCTCAGCGGGTGACCTACTCATTTTCACGGATCCATTGCTCCTTTTCGATGCGCACAAACAAGTCACACGAATTAAAGTGAAACTTTTTACCCCTTCTCTCCGTCTTCGCATAATAAACAAACATTCATATTATTAATCAAAACATTTTGAATTGACGAATAAAAACAACACGATTAAATACAAATTAAACAATTTCACTTTTCTGTAAATAAAAGAGAGGAAAAAAAATTGAATAATTTTATAATTATAATATAACATTAATTAAATGATTTGTTCTTCAAAAATGAGTATTACATTTTTGTTCAGTTTTCAAGAAATTAAATAAAAACTTTGTTAAAAAAATTATAGAAGACGGAGTGGTGGGGGGTAGAAAAAATGTGCGCCCGTTCATTTAAATTTGTATTCCTACGCCCCTGTCTGTTATTGTTTATAATCTTGACCTTCAGCTTTGTTTTTGTTTCTCCTTTCACTGACCTTTGAAACTTTTTTTGCGTAAACATTTTTGTTGATCTCAAGCTTGTAGGCAGTTGTTTGCAAATCCAATAAATACATTTTCCGTGTAATCCAAGAATGTATCACCGCTGGATGCCTCTTGGCTCTTGAAAAAAAAAACTCGTTAACATGTGTACGGTTTGAAGCGCGCAAAACGAAAACCTTCGCCTGCATAAGGGCACAATGTAGCGGAGATCAAATTGAATGCCATTGGGCGAGCACGATAGCGCGTTTTGCTCGGGGAACAATGGCTGGACATCGCGATAAATAAGACTTAACCCGTGGACAATCGGCATTGACACTCATCCGCTGGGTGTGCTCATTAGAATGACAGATAAGAGATGAGATCGAAAGGAATGCGCGTACCAAGTGTAAACGCAGTTACGGGAAGGAAGTGCGACGAGAAGGAAAAGGTCGGCGAGGCCCTGATCTTGAGCGAGACCGAACGTGCGACTTTTTCCCATAATTAACTCGATGAGAATGCCGAGGGGAAAAGGTAGCGATATAATCAATGATTTCTCCCGAACAATTAACGTTTTCACTGCTCTTGACTGCCGTCTAGTTCCTACTCGCAAACTCTCTTTGCATAACGGAATCCGAAACGCCCAACTGTTCACCCTCCCTTTTTTCAATCAAACCGCAAACTTGAATGAAGATTCTACCTAGAGGCCTGTTCTGCTAAACAGATATCTCGCTAAACATATAATCCTGTAGTGTTGTGTTAAACTTCTCATAAATTTCTAATTCTTTAAATGATTTAGTAATTACTAAGGACTGTGACATAAATTTCGTTAAGAATAAGTCTCACAAGGTATTCTTTAACTAACATTTACTAACGAAGAATCAACTATGGGAGTTTTATTTTTATAAACAAAATCCCTTCCTCTGTAGCAGCAGATCTTACACATTATTTTTCACTAAAAATTTTGTTGTAATAAAATAATCTTAACAAAAGTTTTCTTCAAAGTTAAATTTTGTTTAAATTTATTTAATAGTTCTGAACTAATTAGAAAACAAGAAATCACTTGGGGAATTATTTTAACAATTAATTTAAAATTTTTTAATTCTTTTTCCCAGTCCCTCTTTTTGATATGTTCATATACTTTTGTTTCTTCATTCGTTTAATGACCACAAGTTATTTTTAAACTTAACCTCATAAAAATTTCGTCTTTGGTTTAGTTTCTACAACCGCAACCAGGTAGCTCTGAATAAAAAATTGCATTCAACTTTTTGTCTTTAAGTTTACGATTCAAATGTTACCTTTTGAAAATGTTTAGAACTTTTTGTGAACCCTTGGCATTGGGATGTATACAGCGCGTAAAATAAAATTACGAGAAGTCGTAAGGCTAAAGAAATTGCAAACGTCGGAACAGCCCCGGCCTCGGTGTACATATGGTGCGCACGGCTTATATAAACTCATAATGAAGCGTTTGATGCACCGGACAAAATGATACAGAAGATGCCTCACAAGCCGGCTGTTTTCCGCCACGCTGATTCGCACTGTGAAACAAACGTAGTGGGTGGGACGTAACGGGACGGCGCGAAAAAATCGCCAGCAATTATGTTTGCACGGTACCTTACGCAAAACTTTGCAAAAATTACTAATTAGAACCTCTGAGAGTTCACCAAATATCGTATTTCAATTAAAGTTGCTAAAAAAACCAGCCAACTTCAACTCGAGACAGAGATCTAATTTTAGTTTTTAACTTGATGTGACGCAAAAATTGTGGAATGCACGACG
>JAAMPD010000272.1:0-65729 GCA_025266255.1 Trissolcus basalis
ACCTCAAATGCAAATTTTTCCTATGAATCACAGAAAACTTTATTATCGACAGAACATTTTTTACTGATTTCCGACTAAATTTTAGTATGTTCACTATAATTTTTTTGATGAAGCTTTACGGTCCACGCTTTACTGAGAATCACAGTAAATTTTAATGTTTTTTTCTCTCCGTGTATTTTATTAACACTAAATCATTATTAATTTTCTTAGTAAAATTTTTGATTCTCAGGCATTCATTAACTTCAATATATCGGGAGTTTTCCTTCTGCCCTTTCTTCTAATTTCACATTCTCTGTTTTGGACTGAAAATAATATGAGGAAGAAAGAGCAATCATAACTTAGTTTTAGAAAATGAAAAGGATAATAAACATCACCATTTACGAATAAAAAATCGAATTTAAATGAAGGTATATTTTTGATAAGATTTTTTTTTAATTTTTTATTCCAACATTTCCTTGCCAACGACTCAATGTGTGAAAAACGTTTGAAAGTCATGCAGGAAGGGGCAGGCAATATCGAATATCGGCTAATTAATCCGCCACCTCTTGACTTTGCAAAACTCAAGCAAGCACCACTAATTAGTTTGAGTAGAGCGGCGGCGCCCAAACGGATCGTTCATTTTTGTAACATTTCTTTATATGTGGACTTTATAGCTGTTTAGCGACGATGGGATTACGTACGTGTGGTTTAATACGTTTTCATGCTTCGGTAATTAGTTTTCCATTCAGCGACGTCGCGACCCTTTTGTACTATAATTGACTGTTCTCGGTTACGCAACGCACTTGGTTGGAATTTTTGAATACAATTCTGTAAGAACTGGGTGTACCTTCGAGACGATTAAATAATATTTGCTCTGACTGCACATTATGACATTTTGGCTCTCAAATTTTTAATTCACATAAATTTCTTTCATTCGTTACGGTCACTCAATAAAAAGTCTTACATTAAAGAAATATGCAAATCTCAACAGTCGATGGTAAAATTATTAACAATTCAATCGATTTCCTCTTGTTTATGATACAGTTTATTATTGCTGCGAGCGAAACAGTGAAGTGGAATATAAATTTAAAGAAAACGGATTTTTTAGATCAGCAACTGAATAAAAAAATGGTATATGAGATATACTTATTTTATATCACTTATTTGTTTGGCATTCAGTTTATAACTCTGGCTTCGGAGCAACGATAAGATCTTTAAAACAAGATCAACGAATCGGAAACACTTCATATCTTCAATTTGGAAAGGCAACCCCATCGTAGCAAATTAAAGGGAAACGATATAGGTGACGTTTGACTTTCGACTATATGAAAAGTATATATCCTGTAACGTCATAGCCTTCGAACGTTATTACAATGAACCACTTTGTTTTGACAATTTTGCAAATATTGATTCGCCTTGTTTTATTCAAACGACGTGTCTGAATGAAAACTCGGATTAAATTGAATGGCAAACTAATTAATTTAACAGAACTACAATCAAACGATAGAAAATTTTTCGTCAAACATATTAATAAATTTTTTTTTATAATTAATTTCTTTTTTAATTCATAATTCATATCCAATTTTTATAATAATCTATAAAATGAGTTACTCTCTTTTTAAAGAAAAGAAAGAAAGCAAAGAAAAGGAAGAAAAGTTAATTAATAAATGAATTAATAAATAAACGAAAACTTTTTTTCCTTGATAGAAAGAAGGGTTGGAAGAGAACTAGGTCCTTTTTCCAGGACGACCCTTCCATCAATAGGTAGGCGTGAACTCGAATAATTGACTATTTTGAATATTCATAAACATCGCAGTGTAATTAAATATGTCCGACGGACTAATGACCGACGCGTTACGAAACGTCGAAAAATGAATAAACCATATTACTTTGTTTTCCGATTACACGCTTCCGCAATTACGAAACACTGATTACCATGCAATCGATAAAGCGTGAGATTATATAAATTATTGCAACGCATTTGAAGCCCGCGTATCGTTTCATTTAACGCGCCAATGACCTAATGAAGATTCGAAGATCTGAGCGACCGTTTTGTGTCCACCGCGTATATTCATGCTCGCGCCCTTTTTTTGAAATGCGGTTATTGTGTACGCGAGGATTTTATACATCGGTTCATGTAACCGATCAATCAACTCGGTTTAAAATTACCGAAAATGTTCCAGCCGTCAATCCCAGAACAATCATTGTTGTTTAAATACGTGAAAAACGAATATAATAAAAACACGCTGATTGCAAAAAAAACATTTGTTTACATAAGCCAACACTTTTTTGCAGCATTGGAGCGCGGCGTTGCGTACGAAGAAGCACCCTTGCGTGTAACAATTATTTATTACACGCTGACCTTGCAGAAAAAGCCGGTATTATTTCTCTTGCGTTACCGCGAATGCGTGACCGTTGATCGTACCACATTACGTGAATGTGGAACGTTCGCGGATATAAGAATGTCATGACAAAAGTCTGAAAAAAATAGAGTTCCTCAAGAAAAGATATCACTCCGGGACATAAATATGATTTCTAAATGAATGTAAAATATATCTTATTCATTTCAAGCATACATTATAAAGAGAGCGATAAAAAAGTATCCACTTCATTATCATAATTTCTTATTATCGAATGAAGTCAATTATTATACTTGGCTTTATTTATAAAATATTATTTACCTCCATATATTTTCGTTTATGGTTAAGGTACGATAAATTTAATTCAACTTTGTCAGAGGCAAATTTTTGTTTGCCTTTTTAAAACATTAATAAATTTGGACCAATTTTATTTATTATCCATTCGTTGCACTCTATTTTAGGAATTCATTAATTAAACACCATCAATGATTTACTATACAGGACGTGAAACTCGCGTTCGATATTTCACACGTGCGTACCTGTTTATGCTATAATTTCAATCGTGCCCAACAAATGTATTCATCTTTTTGATCAGTAACCTGCTTTTTTTTCGAAATAAGTTCTCGCACTCCGACGGTGGGCGGCAAGAAAAATTGTGCACGTCTGGGAAAAAAAAGTTGCTGAAACAAATATCGCGGTTGGTAACTGGAAAGTTATGCGTCGCGGAAACAGCGGGTTTAATTAATTGCATTAAACAATCGGGTCATATTTCAATAGCGTGGCACGGTTGGAAATAAAGTTGTTACAGCGAGCAGAGCGTGAAGTCGCAGCGAGGGAAAAAATTAAGAGGATAAGAAAAAAGAAAGAGCATTTTGAGTTCGGCCACGGTGAAGAGATTGTAAATAAATTTTCGACACGGTCCGTGCAATGGAAAACGCACTTTGTGGCTCAAAAACGAACAGTCTTTGTGCTTGAAAAGCTCGCTTATATGTACGGTGCAATCAACTTTCTCTCACTTGTCAAACGCATTTCATATTTTTTTTTTCCGCGCACTAAAAACGACCGTTCGCAAAATGTTAAACGTTACCGTTAACATCAAGATACCGTTTGCAATAACACTTTTTCAAGAATAATTAGAAACATATTTTAACGTTCGTTTCCGATTTAGAACAAAAATCGCATTGTTCCTATATTCATATTTCTTGTTCTGCTGGATGTAAAAGAAAATTCAACAAGACAATGCAAAGTTCACGTCCATAAAGATGAATAGCATAATTGAATATTCAAATTGAAATCTCAGATTTTATCAAATTAAGACTTTAATTCTGTACATAAAGATGGACAATACACAGTATATCTATGGTAGATTTCATCTCAAAACACAGCGAAAAATCACATTTTAGAAAAAACATATATTTTTGTTGTCATTTTCTGAAAGTTTTGAAATGCTACAAATGTGTGACAACAAAAACATTTTTGTGAAATATTTTTTTTCTGTGAAAGTTGTTACCTTGGTTCTTACACATCATGCACGAAGTATTGCGTTTATATCTTAGAAAAAATTGATATTGCGTTTCTTCGATGTGTAATGTACTCTCTAATATGAGGCCTAATAGGGTAATCGTAGGGCCACCCATAGAAATGCACGCAGAAAGAACATATTATATGAATTATTAAACTTATCAATAAAATTACTGTAACTTATTGTAATCGAGATATATGTGTAGCTTTTGACAAATTTAAATATAATTTTCTAATCATTTTTACTACATGATGTTGTAAATTTTATTGTATTTATAATAAAAAATCTAATAAGTTTAAAAGATAATTTACGAGATGTGTAAGATATGTCTAGGTTACAAAATATGTTATAGTAATTTTTATAACATGTTTTTTCTCCGTGTTCCAGCTCAATTTTTATTAAGGTAGTTTTAATTTTATTTTTATTATCTTGAATGTTTACTAAAGTCTGCTAATAAACACGACACACCTTATAAATAAGGCTATTGTAACTTTTAAAGTCAACATTTCCACGAAAAATTTTTTTTATATTTTGATGTATCTTTACCTATACAATAAAATTTCACTGCGACATTTTCCATTGAATATTTTTTCCAAATATCACCTTTTGCTTATTTAATACAAAAATTCTAACATTATTTTTTTCGTCCCATCTTACAGTTGAGTATAGAAAATCAATAAAGAGCATTCGACATCGATTGCAAGTTTTCTTTCGTAATGAGATCAAACGAAAGGAATTGTTAAAATCAGAAAAATTTCATAACAAATAACGCAGAAAAATAATGCATTTGCCTTGGATTTTCCTCAAGCTGTCTCGTCGAATGAGCGAACGGTAACAAATGAATTTTGCGAGGCGCTATATAAATTGTAATTTGCTGCGATTCGAGTGAAAAGTGACAGCAGAAAAAACGTCGGCGTTGCGTAAAACGCCGACGACGCTACGTAATCCCGCGGCTCGCCGGGACCTTGATGAATTAACGGTACACCGCGGCTTCTAATGCGAATAATTTTCGTCGCAGATCGGCGCATTCTTTTCGAATCTAATTTCATGAATTTTTTATCAACTCTCGAGCTTGATGAAAATAATTGAACCAAAAAAGAAAACGAAAATGAAATACTTTTCCAACAATATCTTTTTCTGAAGAACGAAAAAAATCATTTTTATATGAAAATTTCTATCAAGTTGTGTGCTTCAAGAAAATGAAAAGTTTGTTCATTTTTTCTGCATTTTGAATAAAGCCGCCTTACGGAAACATATGTTTAACGTTTTCAAACTGTTGGCTAATTAATAACCAATGATTCGGAGTTGTGCGGGAAACCTTATCTCAAGTGAAAGTTGTAATAAACACTCGTTCATTTTATACATCCGAACAATCACAATCTGCTTAACAATTATATTGCCCGTTGAGATATATATATGTTATAGTAAAACCGATATGAGAGAAGTGGATGCAAAATCCATTTTCCAAAGGTTCATCAAACCCTAGCTCGGTCAGTATTAAAATATTCCTGAACGAATTAACAACTCGTTTGGCAACTGTTTAAAAACGTCAGATCATGAAGAAAAAAGGTACGAATTTCGGTAAATAAGAGTTGATTCATTGCCGGATGGGCCGAGAATGATGCATTGTGCAGCATTTCAATTTAGTTCGCTTTATCATCCCTTTGACACATTCATTTATTTAAATGTAAATTGTTTGTTCAAACGTATGTTTTGAAATGAAAAAATATTTGACACAAAGTTCGTATTACTTTTCTCTCTGTCTCTGTAATGGTCAAAAAGATGAGTCATGAAAATGATTTGTTTGTTCTTGAATTGCACGTGGTTTTTGTTCTTTTTCTGATTCAAAAATGAACACGAACGAATGAGCAATTTTTTCGTTTCAATTTGCAAATAAAATCTGTTCAAAGGTTACATAAATACAACGGAATCCCATTTGTGATTCGGCTGGGTATGATTGATTTACCTGTTTATAAATTTTCAGTAGTAATTAACAATATTAATAGCCTTTTCAAGTGCGCGAATTTTCTATCGCATTTGAATCAATCGCTTATAAATATCATTTAATACTCTCGGAACGTTACATAAATTTTACCAGCCAAATTATTTATGTCTCACGGAACAATTGAACATAATTAACCATAAATTGTTTATAATCGAATTCTCGCGCGTTCGTTATTTATAAGCCAAGAGGAAACATGTAATGACTTGAATTATTTTTTTGGAACGTTTCTGATCCTATCAAACAGCGAGAACTCCTTTGGCGAAATACATCAATTACTCTGTTCTCTACTTTTTTTTTCAATTCTTATTTTCAACTTGTAATCATACCTAACGGTACGAAACTTATGGCAAACCGCGGAATCAGAAATAATTCCTCTGAGGAATTATCATTTTAATAGTGGATTGAATAATGTCAATGAAAAAAAAAAGCCAAGTGACTTCCGCACTAAAAATTCAACGCGTAAACGGCGCTGAGCGACGTGGTAACAAAGAATCGCTTCAAGAAACAAATCGAAACAACGACAAGCGCAATAAAAATCAACTTTTATACACAAATGCTCTGCGCCGCGTTGATTCATAACGCCGCCTTTGTTTTTGTTCGAACTATTACGTCTGCATTCGATCGTCGTTTAAGAAAAGAAACTTCATGAAAAGATTGATACCACGATAAAGAAGCGTATTTCCAGACAATTTCTTTGGGGAATAAAAAAAATCCCACTTCTTCCTCTCGGTGGTAAATTATAAGTGATGCGAAGGAAGCGATGATCAACTTATTTTTATTGGTTACGAAGTTATACTTTTCAGTTGAGTAAAAGCAAAATAGAAGAAGAAACTCTGATGGAAATTCGTGATGATGGCGAGAAGTAAAAAAATCTATTCTTATCCCTCTTGTATATCCCGTCCATTTCTTAAATTAAAATTGAAACAATAACCGCCGCACCTTGCTTCATCGGTTTAAAAAGATATCAGAATTTCAAAAGAAATGTCTTTTCAAACTGATCGAAAGTCTAAAGCTATTGTACGAGTGAAATTATTGGACTAAAAAATGTTACATTAAACCATTTACCGTATTTTAGCTTTTATATATATTTTTGAAAAGCATAAGAAAAAATCTACTAAGGAAACTGAAATGTCATTGTGATGAATCTAATCATACCAGTTGCATTTATTAATAAAATTTTATCATGACTAAAACCATTTTCATTCCATTCATTTTAAAATGAATTTTCAGTTGTAATCATGAAAATTTTACAAATCATATTTTACTTGTAAAAGAATTTTCACATTTTCAAATTACGACTCGAATAAGGTAAAATATATAATAAAACTAAATGTGTTTTTTTCAAGTATGATTATTTTAACATAATTGTTCATTACCCAAAACATCAGTGACACATTAAATATTCCATCTCTTCGAACAGTAAAAAAATGGCATTTTTAAAGTCAACTAAATAACTCTTGAATTATTTACACTAAAAATTCTGGCACCAAAAACATTTAACTTGGCTGGACCAGGTGAATCACACAAAAAAATGGGAGTTATGCGCGTGCAAGAAATGCCATTCCGAACAGTGAAGCATGAGATTTAACAATATCTGATTGGTTAAATTTTTAAAACTCACATCTCAAACATTTAAAGGTTGATGCAATTGAGTTCTCTAAAACAGTGCAATTTGAAATTTGGATGAAAAATTTTCAGATTAAAATGAATCACACCGACTGCAAGTGGACAAATACTTTTGAAAGCAGTCATATTTGTTTGCTTTTACAATTCTGACAACAGGCGACAATGTTGGAATATGTGATGGAATTTAATTTGCATAAACCTGTCATCTATGCAAAAACTCATACGCATCTTAATATAATTCACTCAGAGAAACCACACCATGGTAAACTGACGATCGCATGCGAATTGAAAAACAAAAATGAGAAACAACAGATATTTCATTTCCAATTACAGGTCTGTGCTCATATTTGATATTACATTTTGCGATATTGCTCCGAAATGTCGTTTAAATGTCGTAAAAAATCACGCCATCAACAACAACAACAACAAAAAATTGAGTTATCAAACAGACATTCCGTATTGTGAAATTTCTAATAGACCCCGAGTGTCGAAACAAAAATGAGGTTTCGCGCACGTGCAGTCTCCATTTCTCAAACAAATCACCGCCGTCTTCGTCCGATATAGAGTCAAGACGAGCACGTGTCGCAACGAAAGCGGGATAACAATGCTCGAGAAACCAGTTGACTTGCCTCGCTCAAACGAAACAAGTCCACGCAATCTTCCGCAAAACCCGCTCCTCCATTCTCTCGTTCGTTTTTTGCTTTGTTTACGCGCGACCTCCAGGAGTCATCGTACGGTGCCGTTGCTCGCTCGACCGATCAACGTAACGCGACAAACATCCATTCGATCAAGTTTCCATCAAGAGCGTTCGTAAAATTTCGGCGTCCCGAGCAAAAAAAGGAAACCACCGCAGACAAGACAACTTGTTCAAGGTCACTCTTAGAAACGTCATCCTAATTGTTCGTTCGCGGCCCTTTGTTTTTTCCACTCACGTGAGAACATAACGAAACAGAATTCCACGCTGTGATTTAATCGATTTGAACTCCAAACAACCGTCCTGTCGAAACTGCAGCAACAAAAAAATCTATTCGTTTCCGTCAATTCAACTCTGATAAACGTTTTTCCAGAAAGTTTCAAGTCAGTTGTAAATAGTTCGAATGTTTTGTTGTCGCAGTAGTAAATCGGATGTCGCGAGTACAAGAAGAAGTGGAGAGACCTTTTCCGAATGTCATTCTCCTCTACGTTTGGTATTAAAGGCTTCTCTTATTTCTTTTTTAATCCAATGACGGTTGTCTGACGTTTTATCCTTCAAAGGAAATCAACACCGGACACTAAGTCACAAGCCACGCATGATTCCGAGACGTCCTTCACTTGAACATGCAAGAATAAAGGATGAGCGGACACGTTTGTGAACCCTAGTTACTAATCACAGGTATCCTGCCTGTCAGTAAACTGCAGTTGGTAGCGGCCGAACAAATATCTTCACGGAGGTTCGCCGGCGAAGAATTTCGCAGGGTGCTATTTTCAAGGTCATTATCCTTAGGTTGAGAAAGACGCGGGACAAAAAAGGGACATTCGGGAAAAAAAGAGAGCAAGTTTAGTACCAGCAAGTTGTTAATGTTTTTTGTTTTTTTTTTTTTTAGAAAAACTCTAGCCGGCGAATTTTTGAAGGTCAGCTAATCCAAATGAGGAGCGAACCGGAGATTGAACTTTGAACTTTGCGAGACAAGTTGAGAAATAAAATAGCAACCGATGAGTGTGCCCACGTTGTTTACCTTCACAATCGGGAGCCAGCGATTGGTACGTTCACTGAGGCCCAGCCGATAATCGGCGTGAGTTCACGAAAACTGGATGCATGACCGTTGGGCAGCTTCCTGGATGCGATCAGAAGCACAAAACTGGTTCGTGAGTTGGGCCCTTGGTTGATTCACCGTAGGGACGCGTTGCCATGATCGTTACCTGTTGAGGCCCGCAGTCTGGCACCACTGTCGGCGCCTTGGGACTTACATTCTCCCGACGAGAACGCGCCGTGGGACCGTGGAAGTTGCGCCACTCTGGTTACGCTGAACGTCGGTCCAACAGCTGGCGCGAGTCGCCGGGTGGGCCAGAATCGGACGCGCGCGAAAAGCGGACGGGCGAGAACGCAGCCTGACGCGAACAGAAACGCGCTTCGCGTCGTACTGACTGTACGCGAACCGGTCTCGCCGACGAGAACCCGAGGACAACGACTCCCCCTACCCACGGCCGATAGCGTGCTCCGTCCCTTTTCAACTCGGCGCCGACCTCTCCGTCGAATCAACGCCGAAAGGCTTCGCGGCCTCTCGCTCGAACCTTCATGCCGTTTCGCTCGGCGCCGATCAGCCGCGTGGTTGTGCGTCGGTGAGCGTGGCCGCGCACGTGTGGGTGCAGTGCATGTGCACGTGCACACGTATCCCCTGTGTTGAAACCGACCGGAGAACGCGATTTCTTGGAGCTCGCACCTCGTCCTGTTCTCGCCGTACGCTAGAAAAACACACACCACAGATACCCCGCACGCCCTCTTGACCTCGCGACGCGAACGTTCGCGGTCATCCGCGCGGCATTCTTTCCGATGACTTTTGACCAGATTGTTATGTAATTGCTGAACACTGCCATTCCTCGATCGTACATCCCGCAGATAATTGCCAGCGCGTTTATTCTCCCCTGCGCGCTCTTTTTCTTATGCCGACCGAAAATTTGCTCGCCTCAAGGCCAATCTGAACTTGAACTTGGAAACCTTGCGAAAGTGCGAATTCTTGGGCGAAAAATGGTATAATTATCTGTAACTTTCAAGCTGTCTTGCATACGAAATTGTTGACTCATTATATTAATGATGAATGCTAATGTTTTTGCCTCAAAACTTGAGACACAACGGATGTGAATTCTTCAGACTCGTTGCAAAAGTTATGCAGTCAAATTTGGTACAACGAGTATCCCATTCATATCAGTTTTCATTCAATTTCATAGTATAATAATAATTCACAACTTTCTGATTCGTATCATCACTTTCGTGCTATCATTTCTCTGTAGTTGTTCGTAAGTCAAACGAAAAGGGGAGGGGGAGCCCTCAAAATTGTGGTATTAAAATTTGCAAGACAAAGATATACACGAGAGACAAAATAAAAAAGAGCTACAGGCTGTTATAACAACCGCGTCATTTCCATCATTGTATTCAGAACGTCGGTATCTGAATATCCAATCGTAATTCAAATTTCTCTTCCTTTTTATTGGGTTTTGATATCCATGATTGCGTAAGTAAGCGTTGTCGTTCGAAAATGGAATTGAAACTTTTCAGAATAAAATGCCAGTCCAACAATGCCAAAGTGAGCTTTATTATTATAATTGTGATTAAATCAAGGAATTATGCACTCTAAACTCTAATTAAAATCAAGATTTGTATTCGCAATGTTTTTTATTCCGACGTATTAAAGGGAACACTAGCGCTTCTTGAATAAGTACTTTATTTACTTATATTTTCCAGTTGAGATATTTTCCAATGTGTATGCATTGAATTGCTTCCTCTGCAAGCCCAGAACGTTAAGTCCATTTAGAATTGTCACTTCCAGGCTTTTAAAACTTTAATTCTCACTTTCGATAAATTTGACATTGTTGTGTGAATTTTACTGACTACTGAACTTAAACATTGACTGCAACGGAACAACTTAGCTCCGTGTCCATTTAGGTTCAGGTTCCGGACAAAGTTACCGTCCCTCCTCGATCTCTTTCATCCCAAAGTTCGGTGCACTTAATTGGAAAAACTGAGGCTAAGAAGTTTCCTATTTGTGATGTGAATATTTTTAAATGTTAATGTAATTCAGCAAGCAGCCTTTGCTTCTGAAACAGATGCTCCTGCTTATGAAAGATTTATGAAGAAAGATTCGAACGTTTCGAAAATGAAATAAACTTTTTCTGCTTCAGATAAAACATCGTGCCATTCCAATCGATTGCATCCCAAAAATATGCCATATTTCGTGCATGGAACCAATCCAATGAAACAATTTTTGCAAATTTATCTACCGGCCCTGTTCGATATTTTTTTTTTCTCCACGACCATCCTCTACCAGACTGTTCTAAAATTTATATCTCATCTTACTATAAATTTCAGAAGCTCATTTTTATATTGCGAAAGCTCGCATTAACTAAATAATGGCGGCTTCAAATTGTACCGATATAGTTATTTGCGACCAACTGATTCTGAAACACATGCCGAACATCTGCACAAGAGATATGATATATCAAATTGGCTAAATTTGCCAAGTTGGGAAGCAGTTTTGCTTTTCGATGGGGTATTTCAAGGATATTTCGGATTACATGCATAACTAGAATTCGAATGGTTATAGGTACATGATGGCTAGCAAGGAGCTGACCTGATGTTAACGGTTCCGTGCATGAAATTACAACGTCCCAACGATCTGGATGAGATTTTGTGTCTGGACTTGTAAAAATTACTCGCATTATCCGACGAAAGAAGCTTAACGCAATTATCCCTGTTACAGATACACTTAAAAGAGTACAATCCTGCCCAGAAGATGATTGAAGTCCATCAAAGAAGTTTGTTCAAGTTTGTTCCCAAATAATTTAGTCGTAGTCACGAAAATTGGATACTCCAAGAGGATAATGACCCAAAGCATCAAAGTCACCTGACTGTGCAGGACAATTTTCACAGTAAAAAAACGGCGATCCTTAATTTGGACCCGGCAAATGATTGTGGTCATCGTCAAGCCACTCTAATTTGATTTTACAGATAAAGTCACGAGCTCAAGGATTGTTCAAAGAAAAAAAAACTCACTTTTATATTTATATTAAAGTCGAGTAACCAGAGTTCTAAAGAACTACGAGAGAAGATGCGCTCGTTTTT
Organism: Trissolcus basalis; assembly: GCA_025266255.1. NCBI lineage: Eukaryota > Metazoa > Arthropoda > Insecta > Hymenoptera > Scelionidae > Trissolcus > Trissolcus basalis. The sequence goes on from JAAMPD010000272.1 coordinate 12,309, forward strand.
AGATTACGGCTTTTTTTTATTGTACTTTAACAAGTAGAAAATACAATAAAACCGTCTCGAAAATGTTATCATCGTTTGCAATGTTATTATATATATTTTTTTAAAAACAATTATGATAATATGTTGAATGTACCACATCATTGTGCTTTCTATAAGATTTATGTTGTTATAGATAAATAGAAAATCAGAGATAGTTCACGTTATGTAAATCAAGTTTTCCATATTTAAGATAGCCGGAAAAAATGTTATGATCCCGCCAGTGTGTATAACTTTGTGATTTCCATTCTAATTCAATTTATCAATGCAGATGAAAATTGATACTGTGATTTTCATTATCAATTACATAATTGTGACAGAAACTTTCGAGTGCAAAATTGAATTTATAAATTCAATACAATTTTTTTAATTGCACATTCATAATAATGAATCTTTACAAATTGAATTGAAAAAGCATCACGAACGTTAAATTCTCAAAGACTTTTGCATCCTGTCTGAAGTTACTCAAAGCATAAAAACCCTAATACGGAGTCAATGTGCAGTAATAAATTGATGGTGCACTAGACCGTGTTAGACTAGGTTAATGTAACAAGTAGGCTAACATAGAAGCATAATTAATTTTTTCCTATTTGAATACTGCTGCAAATGAAAGTGACGTGAGTCACGTAATGCACAGAGCAACGAGGAAAAAATCAACGGATAATTAGAGACCGAATGTTGCAACTCGAAAAATTGGCAAATTATAAAACTTTGCTCTCGTACGAACTTTCATTACGTCCGAAAAAAGAGTAGCAGCATTTTTTTCATTTAAAAAAAGCCTTTATAACCCATCGAATCATCGAACAAAGAGCCGTTCGTTTTGGAAGTCACCGTTGTTTTCGTCACGCGATTAGTCATAGGCTGAGTCGCTCAGCAAGGCCAGTGACCACTTTTAATTAATTTTTACGGCATCAAGGAGTTTGTATACACGTTAGTCAACTTAACATCACCTGAAACTTCAAATTATTCCACATTTTCGTATTTTCTCTCATGAAAAAATCAAGCCTTGAAAGATGTCTGATTAATCATATAGTAGTCTTGATTTGAAAGATACGTGTAATGAAATCTCACAATGGAAACGGAGATTATGGTTGGAAAAATAACGATCGGAGCTAGATATCAACTAATTAAATGTTTTGCGCAAGCTTGTATAAAACAGACGTTATCATTTATCAATAATTAAAATAATTTTCATGTTTGCATTTAATTATCGGGTCAACAGATGTTTAACACGTGGATTTAAATTTTACATCTCTCGGTTGTTTCTTTTAATACTTGAATTGTAACGCCATTCCATTAATTAAACAACGAAATGCAGCTGTTACAAAACCACGTTTTATGTCGCATATTGTGTACTCGGTGTATTCCTCGCACTTTTTGCATTCAATGGTTTCATTTTCAGCTCTAAAATGGCGATTACATTGTGTCTTTCAAGATCTAGTTCACATTCATTTTTCCGACTTCGACGATTACTATGATCTAGCTTGAGAATTAACTTTATGGCCTGGATATGTAATATTATAAAATAGGCTTCTGAATTATTTAGCACATTTTGGACAACAACCAACCTTTAAAAAAATCGATCGGAAACATGTCCAATCAGTTATGAAAATTAATTCTGTATTAAATTATTGACAAGTTTTCGACATGTCCAGTTAAGTTTCATTGATGAATCTATTTATTTCAAAAAAAAATCCAATTAATCTATTTGTCAATATTCAAAGGATATACGTAGAAATGGATGAATTTTGCTTGCAAATGCACGGCAACTATTTCGATACTCTATTACGAATGGATAGCAGGCTCTATTAATTTTAACAGACTCCTTTTGGCATGTACCTGTATTCTGCCACAGCAATTTAATTGCGCTTCTACCAATTTGATTTTTTGATTTTATTATAAATGAAGCTAGCTTTGTTGTCCAAAACATATCTTTCAATGGTTATAGGATAAATTTTTTTAATATCATCACTCTGTTTCTATTTAAATTAAAAAAAATTCTCTCAGTTCTACTTCTGCTTTGTACGAACCTCATGCACTATTTGAATCGTTATTCCAAATTAATTTCTCCTCCGATTTCAATAACTGCTTATATCCGGATGAAAATTTCAAATCACGTTTACGTAAATTCAGTTCCTTTGCTCATATCAATAAATCCCAGTAGATTTACCCTGAAACAAAGAAAAATTCTATTATAATTTGAATACAAATGCTAGTATTATTATTATTATGTACAAAATGTTAATAAGCGTAAATGAACTCCTAAAGTATATTTGACTCCACTTACTTGTAAAAGAAGACCCTCTTGAAGATGATCACTCCCCATATTTCTGACCCTTTATTCTTCTATATGTAGACATACACCCATATAAAATCCCATAATTCGTCGAGGGATTCTGCTGGATTGCCCGTTTGTAGTGACAAAGGTTCTTCAAATTGTCATAAGCATGAAAAAGTATCTGCAATATTTAAGTTTCGAAGCATGGTTTGTAAATTTGAAAAAATAATCCTGCAACAGAAAAAATTTTGAAAGAAAAAAATAAAATCATGATTTGACTATAACGGTATCGAGAAACTAAGCTTTTACTTTTTTGTGAATTTAATGCAAGATGTCTTACCATTTGAGAGGAGATAAGAGGATACACTTTTGCTTAACGATACTTGTTGTTTCGACGCGATATCATTATTCTTTTTTTAAATTATGTCCGCTACTGGAATATTTCATATTCTAGCGAATAATATTGCATCAGTCTACATGTCAACTATGCCAACTTTGTCGTAACGTTATTATGCCGATATGAAAGCGTGACATTCGTTGTATCAGATACAACGTAATAATTAGATTTAACTTGCTTTTAAGAATATCGTTAAAGCCATGACTGTTTGTACTGATCATCTCTTAGTATTATATTATTGATTTTACTCTGAAACAGAAATATCTGACGATTAAATTACTAACGCCTTATTTAATCTCTGTATATTTATACTGACCTTTTTACTTTTTTATATTATTTTATATTTACATGTATGCAAATCTACAAATTTGTATGAATTCTAAAAGTTCTAAGTCAATAAAAATTACTCGTTTTGAGATTCCAGCAATCGATACTTCTGACAATATCTCTAATAAAAAATTTGTTCATAATATGCAAGACAATTGGAAATAAGATTTGCATAAATTTTAGACATAAAATTTTTAAAAGGCCATCTCTGCACATAAAATATTTCATAATCTTTACTAATTATATGTGTTTTATAATTGTTTGATTCGTATTTTAGTTTTTATTAACAAATTTAATTAATTCATCTTTTGTAAAATTTCTTCTGCATCTCTTCTTAAATATGTTTAACTGAAATTTCAAATAAATAATGCACAACAAACGATTTTTCAATTTTCTGAACTTAATGTCGCACTTTTCATGATTAAGAATCAGAGAACACCAACATCTGCCCTAAACGATAACTCTTTAAAGTTTCCGGTAAAGAGGTAAAAATGTGTTTTCTGTCTATAATTTGTCAGTGTAAACTTAATTGCATAGTAGCATTTTTAACAAATATAATTTTCATTATAAAAATCAAAATCACAAAAAAAAAAACAATTTACCTATTTTATAACAGTTCTCATGAAATACCATTGAAAAACTATAATTATAAAACAATATGATGACAGGTAAAAAATGGTCTTTTATTATCTTTGAAAATGTGACCATAAAACGCATACGGGCACGAGTCGTATGTTGTATCCACAAGCAGTCTTGAACACAGTACATATATTGGCGGATGTCAAAACAACGTCAAAGTACAATGTCCTTTCAGAAAAAAAGTACTGTTAGAACTACTATGCATACGCACCTACGCGGGAATTCCATATAAACAGTTCCCAAACTGGTCTGAATAAACTGGCACGAATGAAAAATATGAAAACCTGTACACAAATACGATGAAATTTATTAATATCATCGAAATGGTTTCGGTCAATGTTATTTCATTGTGTCAAATTTTACCGTTATTTGTCCATAAGGAAGTTTTTCAGGACAAACAAAATGTTATCGCTTCACATAAATTTCAGCTGCGCCTGCAACAACACCTAAACAATAAATAATATATATCAGGTCGATAATAAATAAATGATTGAATGTAAATCGATGTGATTCAAAAATTTAACGACTTTCAAACAAACCTGTTTGATTGATTGTTAGCTTGTGTTTTCGGGTCCATCATGGTACTTCGATTTTAAAGTGAAGTGAAAATGAGTGGTCATCAAGTACAATAGCCAAGTGCAACTCAACCACAAGGATAGCACAGACAGTCAGCATCCGGTTACCAAAGGAGAGGAATCACATGATTGCATGCACTTCATCGCAAACCTTCAAACAGTAGGCTCGAAAAACTGTTGTTACACTCAAACTGAAAACTTCAAACAGTTATTTTTAATGAATATGAACTAGTTTTTATTTTAAAACAATCGCAAATTTTCATTTTCATGTTTTGTATATCGTGTTTCATGGCACGGATCAAATTACAATGTTTTGATAAAAAAGTTTCATTGTTATGTATTTGTTTGAAATTTGAAATTACAAAAGTTGAATTTGTGTAGAAAGTTTGAAATAATGTAAATACGAATAATAAAATGTAACACAAAACAAATTTGAATAATGAGAATGATGAAAATGAAAAATTGCGATTGATTTGTTTTGAACAAAAAGTGAAAAAATTTTTCCTTCATCCGGTAACAAAGAGAGCGCTATCGTCGATAACCTATCTCTCTCTTTCGTGAAAAATCGATATCTCGCTGACTCACGACTACATTCACAGCGTTGAGATGGAGAACGTAAATAAAAGCCGGAGGATGACGTGTAGTGTGTAGTGGTGCTGATTGCTGTCAATTGTCATGGCTTCTAAGGAAACAAATTTGTTTGCTTTATTTGCCGAACTTAATAAGCTCGGTCAAAACGGCGAATATGAGAGAGCTCTGAAAACTGCGAACAGGAGTACGTTGTTACGCTTATTCTCTAGTCTAGTCGCGTATTCTTTACGCGACTAGCAAGACCAAAGTGGGACAATCTAACCTACAATTTTTATAGACAGCTGTGAAAGATTGATTTCAATTTTTTTTTGATAATTATGCAAACAAACTAGTATGCTATTAGTTTTGTTATATAATAATTTTGTACTACGAAAATTCTTAGCTATATTGATTCCAGTTTGCTACCAAATTTAATACAAAAAACGTTAAACATTGCCTGCTATGAATCAAATTAAACTCAAACTTGTGAAAGAATTTGTATTACCTGTTTTTCATTAGACGATTTTTTCAATCTACGTTATTAGTTTTTAGGTTGACTCTTTATTAATTGAAAATAATTAGTTTTAGGAATAGTTCAAGATGATGAAGCTGCACTTCATTGCAAAGTCATCTGCCTTATTCAACTTTCCAAGTTCAATGATGCTCTCAATCTAATTGTCAAACACCCCAAATTGACAAAGTAAGTTCGATATTAATTTCTCAATAATTAAAAAGTATTTTCCATGCAATTGAAAATTGACTTCTATTATTTGATAAATTTAGTCAATTTTGGAATGCACAAATTAAACAAAATGATAAATCTAGTAAATTTAATAATTTATAACTAAAAAATAAATGTTGATTATTTCATTTTAATGTTAATTTTTTTCAGCAATCTTGAATTCGAAAGAGCTTACTGTCTTTACCGATTGAAACAAGTAAAAGAAGCTTTGCAAATCGTCGAAGGTGTTCAAAACCCTTCACTGAAACTCAAAGAACTCAAAGCGCAAATTTTATACCGTTTGGAACAGTATGAAGATTGTTTCACTGTATATCGAGATATCATTAAAAATTGCAGTGACGATTATGAGGATGAAAGAGAAGCTAATTTGTCTGCCGTGTCTATCAATTTGGCCATACAAAAAATGTAAATAACATTCATTTTCCATTTCTAACAATCCAATCAATTTAATTACGTCAAATTCAAACATAAATTTATGGTTTATTTTTTATTTCAAGTAACAACTATCTGGTTTCATTTCAGACGAAGGATATTCCTACCATACGTGAAGACACATATGAGCTAACCTATAACGCTGCCTGTGCCCTGATAGTCAAAGCAGGTACCGATCGAGTCCTCTTAGCTGAAGCTGAAAAGAAACTGAAGCAAGCAGAAAAAATGTGCAGAGAGAGTTTGGAAGAAGATGGAATGTCAGAAGAAGAAATCGAGGAAGAAATGGGGATCATCAAAGTCCAACTGGGTTATTGTTTACAGATGCAAGGTCGCAACAAAGAAGCTCAGAGTCTCTATGTAGCAGCTCTGAAAATCAAGCCTGATGACATCGCGCTGGTCGCGGTGGCAAGTAACAACATCGTCAGTCTTAACTATGATCAGAACGTTTTTGATAGCAAGAAGAGAATGAAAAATGCTACCCATGAAGGATTAGAGCACAAATTAACTTCTAGACAGAGGAAGAGTATTGCTCTGAACCAATGTCTTTTAGCCTGCTTCACGAATCAAGTTAGTATTAATTTGTATCACGTATATGAAATATCAATTGAATCAAAATGGATAGAATACAATGGATATAATTTTTACAGGGTGAATATTGTCGTCAACTTTGTGACAAGTTGATGAAAGATCATCCGGACTATGCACCGGTGGCAGTTCTTGTCAAAGCTTATCAGTTGAGTCGTGAGAACAAGGCAAAGGAAGCTGCTGAATTGCTCAACAAATATGCGACCGGCGAGAACGAAATGTTCGTCAAGTTGGCCTGTGTGCAAATTCTACTGAGTCAGGGTGAAAGGAACGAGGCTATTCAAGTTCTAGACAGTCTGAATGATAAAGATAGATACTTGCCTGGAATAGTCAGTGCTCTTGTCACTCTGCACATGGCCAGTAATGATCGAGAAAAAGCTTCTTTGGTTCTCAAGGATGCTGTTAACTACTACAAGAAAAACAAAGTAAATTATATCGATAGTATAAAGTTTGAAGTAAATGCTTTTAGATTCGATATAACTTGAAATATGAATTTACTTTTGGACAAATAATGTTCTCGCAACGTGAATAATTGATTTTCACGACACTTCTGTTCACAGGAGAACACTGGAAATTTGGGAACCTTATGGCGCCAAGCAGCCGATTTCCATTTGCGTGCTGGCGAGGTCAAAGTTGCAGCCGCAAGTTTGGAAGAACTATTAGCTGCATCCCCGTCCGATACTAAGACTCTGGCACAGCTGGTGATTGCATATGCGCAGTTCGACCCGATCAAAGCACAAGAATTGTCCAAACGGTTACCATCGCTGCATAATATTTCCGAAACTGTGGATGTTGATGCTCTCGAAAGCAGCAACTGGGTTATTGGAACCAAAGTTGTCAAACGCAAAGTCGAACCTTCCCCTGGGTAATTTCTTAATCTACAATTTTAGGCGATATAAAACGTGAAATCAAACAATACAAAATTAATAAAATAACTTTAATAATTTTATAGAAAACCGAGTACAGGACGTACAGAGAAACAAAAGAAAAAGAGGAAACGTAAGGGCAAGTTACCGAAAAATTATGACCCGAACGTTCTTCCTGATCCGGAAAGGTGGCTGCCAAGACATGAACGAAGTGGATATAGGAAAAAGAGGGACAGGAGAAACCGGGATGCAGCCATGAAGGGAACTCAGGGAGCGGCCACTGGAGCTAGTGACCAATTGTTAGTAACAAAAGAAGAAATCTGAAACAAATCAAAAAATTTGTGTTATAAAAAAACTTATGGTTTCATTTTTCTTGATTCCAGTGATATTACAAAAATGGCAAATACCAAACCATCGCCGAATCTTCGACAGAGTCCTGCTGTAGAAACCTCCGGACCGAGACAACAACAAAGGAAGGTTCAACAAAAGAAGAAGAAAAAGGGACACAAATGGTGAAACTTTGATGCGTAAACCTGCTGCACTGTTCTTCTGTACACGAACGACGTCTATAAAACAGTTTGATATTCAAGTTTAAGACACAATAAAATAAAATTGAAAAAATAACATTGTACATGTGTATAAAAAGTTGTCATCAAATTGTACACAGTGCAATAAAAGACATCATAAATGCCTCAAATAACTTCGTAACTTCAATCAATTAAATTGAAATTAAAAAGATTGGAGAGGAAAAGTCAAGTAATGTGATGATAAAAATTTTTATTACAAATGCGACAAGTGTAGGAATTCGTATCTCGATACTACTCGGAGAGAAACCGGCCTCACACACCATTAATCTCGATTGCATCTGATCTCAGTGTTTTCCCACCCCCATGTAATAATTTCCTACTTAAATCATTGCCGTTCGACTCTTTCGAGGTCCATCTCTCGAAATAGGCTCAAGCGTAGGAGAAAATTACCGAGATTTAACAACAATCATAGTTCATAATCATAATAATCTTTACATTAAATATAATTACAGCCTAACTATTGAAATATTTACGCGGATTACAATAATATATGTGTATTTACCGAAGAAGATGAGACTTCTTTCAGTGCCGGTGAGGAGATTCGGGTCTCGCGGGGCAATGGGCAAGGGGGAGGGAAAAAGGGGTACTTCGACATGAGGTATAATTTATCAGAGAAAAACATCACAGCATTGACATATCAACAACGAAACGACGCCAGACATCATGATATTCAAGTTTTTTTATTTTATTCTTTTTTTTATTTCCTAAGATACCGCACAGTCTTTTCATTGGTTTTGCATTCCACCTTGAAATGGCACTGTGTCGGTTCTTTTAATTGCGTAGATTAATATACGGATCACTTCAATTCCGTGCTCATTCACAATCAATCTCGCGATGCTGTAATAATTTTTTTTTTCGTCTTGTAATTATAATTTTTATACGTATAGAAAAACGGTAGTAATCCTGTAACAAAGATTTTTTTCGTGTGTTCAACCCTTTCACCCTGTCTGTCATTACGATTTAAGCTTTTTTCCAACTTAGTGCAACAAAGTAAATGTTTTCGTTCATAGTAATTTGTTCAAATAGGTGTGAGACTATGGAATATATATACAAATAAATTATGTTATTTGTCAATTCATCTTTGTAGACATGAAACGACAAAATTTTGGTTGAATATCGTTTAGATAAACTTGAAATTGAATGAATGAACTTTTTGTTTATAAAATAAAAACAACTTTGTTGCACTTGCAAACAAAACATTTGGATTGCGGTGCAATCCTTTGTTCCAATTTTGGGACATGGTAGGACATTACGCAATCTCTAAATAACTTTCCAATCATTTCTTACAATATTGTATCGGCCGAAAAAATGTGCGCAGCACAAGAGCGCTGAATCGCAAAAATCGTGGCGGATCTCCGTCAGTCAACACGTGTACAAGTTTTGAAAAAACTCGGTCACAATAAAAATGGGGTTCGATTTTGAATCGAGCCACAGTCAACGGAGTAAAACTTTCTTCATTTCTTACAAATGTCGCGCTCCGGTAAAAAAATAATCGCGACGACAATGGTTCAATGCGAAGGTTCAAAAGTCCACTTTCTATTTTTATTAGTTTCGTTTTATATTGTGTGTGTTTTCTTTTGTTGTTTCATTTAATTTGATCAATTACAAATAGAGTTACAATTTGCCAAAAATAGGAAATAAAAAAGCCCATTTGCTTACCCAACAAAACTAACGCAAAATGACTATGAATTATTGATCTTCGGGACACTGGGCGAAACTTTTATTTCTTTTTTTGGCTCATTAAACTAGCAAAGTTGTCTTTCTTAGCGAAAGACAACTGTCACTAGTGACGTAATCGCATGTTTTTCTGGAGTTACCGAATATTGGAAGGTTTTTTAAATTGCAATCGTTCATCCACAATAATTGTTATTCATTGAAGTATTGCAAATGGTTCGACTAGTGGCGCTGCTTATACCCAATAATAACTATAAAACTAACATAAAAAGGCGAACTCGGTTCAAAGGTATCAGCTACACCTTGAAGTTTGCATGAGCTAGAGGTGTTTTGTTCTCTGTCTATGCGTCTAATACTCGATTGAGATACTTTCACTGATTATTCGGAAGAAAAAGTCGAATTGTTACATCTAAAGATCTATCTAGAATTCGATAATCTCATAAACTCCAGATATTTGTTTGGTTTTCTTTTCTTCTTTTTTCATTTCATTCTTCGAGCGATTTGTTTTTGTATTTTTTTTCTTTGTTTTCCTTGCGTTAACCCTTGTATTTTATTTTTTAATAAATTATCTTTATCTTGTAATTACTTCTTAAATTATGGTAGCCGTCTTGTCGATCAAACAAGGCTTTACAAAAATCTTAGAAAACATTCTCGCTCAGTTTTAAATGTTAGTGGTAACGTTTATTAAATATCTTAATTGGCCAACGTGAAAGTTTCGATTCAACTTTGCCGTTTCTCTTCCGTTTCCCCGTTTCGCGTACGCCACGGGGTCGACATGCATCCGCGTTTCGCACCCGACTTCAGTCACAATTTTCTCGCGAATAAAAATAAAGGCCGCGTGTTTTCCGTTATTCATGAATTCCGCAACAAAGTTCATAAGACATAACCGGCCAAGTCAAGTGTCTCTTGCGGTAATCAAATTCCAACCTGACAAAAGAAATTTAAACATTTAAACGCTGTTTGACCTACTGTCAGGTCCCCGTTGAAAGAAATCAAATAGATCCGTCTCATGAATAATGCTTCCGGTATCCAGCTCTGGAATTTGTCATTGAGAAATTCTTAACTTGCGAATGCATAATTAAAAGTTTTTGCCATTGTTTGAATTTCAATTACGGAAATCAGCAAAACGTACAAATTATGAACTTGCGATGAACCTTTCAATTAAATGTTCCAATGAATTTTTCTGTTCAGAAGTCTTCTAACTATTTAGAAATTAGAAAATTTCTAACTGGAAGAAATTGATTGGAAGACTTCCAATTCGAAGAAGACAATGTTTGCAGTCGACCCCGTGATCCAAAGTTGCAACAAATATCATAGAAAAGGTTTATTTAGACCCTTTTTTTTAATCTTGAAACACATGAGTACCATTTGATGCAACGACCTTCTTAAATACAATCTTAATTATATACAAAAGTACAATAGATACATCCAAGATTTTCCCCAAGCAACCGTTCAACTTCACGACCTCATTTGATATGATTGCGATGAATCGGATGATTCTACAGCAGCTTTTCAAATTATTGAACAATTATCTCGAGTCGTCATGCTCGACTTAACGCGTCAACTTTTTGTTCACTTCATTATGTTTAAAATAACGAACAAACTGCAGACTGATCTTTCGAAGAAACAAATTGGTATTAATTTTCACGTTCGATTGATATGACGATCAATACAATTTAAAGAGCGTGAGAGGAAAATGTTTATCCGTTTCCTTATCGAATTTATTAATTTGATCTGAGGAAATTCCCTTTTTTTTTGTCTTTTTCCGTTTTCAGGCTATATGTACTATGATGATTATAGTTTGTTTGATTTTGTAATACAAAATACACTTTTGAGAAAAATCCATTAGAGCGGTAAAACTTTATGTTTCTTTGTCGTCGTGGAGTATATAATATTAAATTATATACAGGTGATTCCATAGTACAAATCTCGTACAAATGTTTCTTTGGCTCCAAAAGAGTGTTTTTTTTCTTTTTTTCAAAATGATTCAAAATGATTGTTCGTGACATTCAAATAACGTTTCAAGCAAACTTACATTTCGTTTTGAAATCATCATTTTTTCATGAACATCTTAACTCTAAGTTTGGCGCAAAGCATCATTATGCTACGTGGTTTTCTGTACGTTTTCTTTTTTTTTTTTTAATGTTACGTTTTTATTTTGCGACGATAATCAGCCGCTTGAAAAGTATCAAACAAATCTGGAATGTCGAGAACGAAATTCTTCATCGATGAATTTCAGTTAGTCCACAATCGTCGGTTCATTAACTCCGGCAGGTGAGTCGCAAACAGCAATATATTATCAACTTATTGGCTGTAACATTAATATTTCTGTATAAAGTCTTTGACAACATCAACTCTTCGACAATCTGTGAACTGACTGACAGAAAAGCAAAGAGAGCAAGGCAATAAAAACCGAAATGTAAGTCGACGCAATTGAATTGAATCATAGACCTAATGAACGAAAAATTGATACAACAGCTCAATTTGGATACCTTGTAAAACCTGCACTGAGTCCAACTTTTCCAGAAGCTGCTCACTGTTCAAGTTCCAACTCTATCCTCCTCTATTCTTTAAAAAAAGTTTGTCCAAACGGGATAGAGATTTGCAACTTGCCCAAACCAGACTCCACGCAAGTTTTACCTTCGAAATCAAGATCGCAGATCAACTGCAATCGTTACTCTTCATCAATTGGGTCAGCAGACCAAAATTTCTTACAATATTTACAAATACCCAACTACTAAATCTTATGTCCTCTATAGACGTGTTGCTTGTTCGTGCCGAAAAGTTTTCAATGAACAGTACTATGAGAATCGTACGACGAATAAGTTCGTACACATATTTATAGGTATATTCATTCATATTTATGTATACTATGTACACGAAAGTTAATGTGTAATTTTTTCCCCCATTGTGTGTCGTGTGTGTAATGTGGTGTCGATGACATGTCGTAAATTCTCGCAAACTTTCAAATACAAATGTTAGTATTCTCGTCGTTCACTTATTCCACGTATATCTGTAAAAAAGTTTTCATCTTTATCGTAAATGTAGGTGAATGCGTATTCGTGTTCATTCTCTCGTCGTCTAGTCGCTAGCTAATGGTAAAACGTGCTCATAAGGGTGTCACGAAAATTGCGTACAATCGAATGGCCACGATGCGAGCTTGGATGTCTTGTTAATTCCGTTTCCCCGACAAAAAAGTAATAATACAAAATAAATTCGAGAAATGTGTCTACTAATGTAGCAATGAGATACTTAACTCGCTAATCATAGTTGACAATAAGTACCGCGCTCAATCTGAATAACGATGTAGGATGGGGCCTTAATGGACTAAGTGGTTCGAAAATAATGGCCCCAGGGCTCTTTTTGATTTTACATTCTATCACGCACTTCTTACCCGAATGTGCACCGTTGCACAGAGGGAGTTTGTTTTTAATATTCAAACGATGGAATAGAAGTAGAAAATCTGTCGCTTCGCTCGCTCGCTCCCATTGTTTTATTTGTTTCTTTTTGTCACGCCTCTCTATCTCTCTCACTCTCTCTCACACTCTCTTGTTTTTTTTTTTTAAATTTTTTCTATCACTTGGTTAGAGTGATGGAACATCAGTCAATTAGCATTACGTATCTTATTTAAAATTGAGATTCCTCAGTAAGGCATACGGATCGTTGATTCACATCACTTTAAATTATCAGTTGAGTCACGTAAAATCGCAGGGATCGAATTAGATCGGAGCGAGCGAGGAACCCCTCAGAAAACACAAAAGTTACAGTTAAATCAAGATCACAAAAAGGTTTTTGGCAAGTAAGAGGGCAGGGGGCGTAATTAAATTAGCTCGAAGTAAGTGTAAATTTTGTGCTTTTCGAGCTCTTTGCTTAGCAATTGTTCGTAATCAGGTGGTGTCGCGTACCGTTCAGAGGGCGGTGGTGCGCAGTTTGGGACAGCGCTGTGTAGACACGCCCCGGGGCCCCAGCTCCTAAATGACGTTTAATCGTGAATCCTGCTGCTGCTGCTCCGCATTGTAGTTTTGTTCGATTCGGTCCGCTCGCGATCTCCGCGTTCCGTGTCGATTTGGAAACGTACTGGTACCTGCAAAAAAACCAGCATTATTAGTATCAACTTCCCAACTAAAAAATATTCGTATTAAACTCAAAGCAAACTCTTGATGTAGTCACTAAAAATTGATATCTCCTTTTTTATTCCTAATTCCTAATCATTAAATCACTTAATTGGTTCACTCGTTTGCTAAAGATACATTGAACGAAGCTAAATTTTGTTTTTCTAGGCATGTTTGTTCTACTCCGTCGAATTGGGTTCTTCGTTCTATGTAAAAACTATTCTAAAACTGGAGAAACCAGGTCAACGAATCAAGTTGAATTGCGTTTCCTCACTGCCAAATTCAAAAACACTAGATCAAACCAAACGCACTGCAGCAGCGCGACTAATCTAGTTCGGTTATCAGATTAGTTCAAGCTGGGTATATTACAAAATGATTCGAAAAGTCTCAAAGGTCTGGGATTAATTGTAATCGGTTTTAATTCACACGCGGAACACGAAACCCAATGTAAACGCAGCTTTGATGACGTCCACTTCAAACCATTACTGAAAAATGACCAGTTTTTTTAATCAGGATATGAAAATGGTATCAGATACAAAATATGCTGTTAAAATCCATCCTGCGGGCTAATATTTGTCACAAACTGTTACACGTACATTGAATGTTTTTTTTGACTAATTAAAAAAAAGTGATGTAACTGCTCTTTGAAATGAATTTTTTTAATTGAAAATCCAAAAAGCTTTCACATATTTTTTTTTTTAATTTAGAAAATTATTTTTCATTTTAGTAAAAAGGATCAAAATATTTCAGTTACATCACTTAATGAATTTTGGCTGGGTATGAGACTGTCAAAAATATTCCCATTTGAAAAAGCGTTGAAGTAAATTTTGACACGCTAAAGGTGAATATTTTAGCAGTCTCCTTGGGTGTTACAAAAAGGTAACAAAAAGAAAAGTCAAAAGTCATCTTCAAAAATCACCGAACGCCTCGTTATCAGATTCACCGCGACCTTCGAACTCCGATTCAAGGACTTTTGCGTTCTCAGTTCGCTCTGCCGGTTGTGGTGTTACGCTATTCTAGTGGCAAAAATCAGACATGAAGGGGTGGGGGGAATTGATGTGCTGAATATTTGACAAATAGGAGGATGCCATGAGGAGGTACAGACTGTAAAAAATGGCACACGGATGAGAGACTTCACTGACAAAATTGCTCTATGTGATGTTAGATCACCTATATCACTAGACGAATCTTAAAGACCTAGTTTAATGAGATAATATCTGAAGGGATGACAAGGATAACGTTCTTAGCTGACAAAGCTTGGATAATATAAAATAATCAAGGCACTTGGGGTGACGTAAAGATGGTCAGTGAAGAGAACAAACAAAGCAGATGAAATAAAATCCATAAATCTGTTCTGAAGTGAACGGTAAAGTTGAGTTACAGATGAGTTAAATGTTTCCGGGTTACCTAATGATCTATGACGATGAAAATTTTAGCTTCACTAGATGGTACAGGCGGCGACCTTGGGGAATAACCGCCAAATCTGTCGTTTCTTGTTTCCCGACAGGGTCGTAGGTAACAGAAAGACAAAACTGACAGTGAACCCCGGGTGTTCGTCGTTAGCAGATGATTGGTAAAGTATGACCTAGCCCAAAAGATTAAAGGGCGACTAACGGCGTCGTCAATGGTTGAGTGATCGAAAAGTATCAAACGGTTGGTATCTCATCCGGGCCCATGCATCACTATACTCAGCGTACTTACAACGCGGACCTTTAAAGGAACCCTTACAGTCTCTCAGTCTCTTACAAATGTGAGCGGGGACGCGGCCCCGTTGCTAAACGGGTCTCTCGACTGCCGACGAGCCGGGACAGTTAACTCGACTCCTTAGACTTGGAATCCGGACTTAAGGTGACTTCTTTTCGGATGATCCCCGTGGCAGCCACCGCCTCCGTCATGGCTTTTGCACAGACAGAAGAACACACCACATAAGAGCAGTTATCTTTTGAAGTTTGATTTCTTGATTTGTTTACACATAACGTCCGAATTGGCAATCGAACCAATTTATAGAGAAGGTACTCCTTGAAATAAAGCTGTCCATCAAATTAATCAGGGGGGCACCCAGCATTGACTGTTGATTATGACAACTACGCACTAGCTAGGCCGCAGATTGGATTCGCGTATCCTTTGATCTTTGATCTGATTGTCTGAAGAAAGCCTGTTGAACGTTTATGCCGACCGAACTGTTAGTATGAACTATCCTATTGTGTGGATACTTAAAGTTCCTAAAATTTGGAATAAAAGCCTCCAGAGAGTTCAAAAATTTATGACAATAGTATTCATACATACAGAAGATGATTATTTTGATTTTGAAATCAGATCCTGATTCAATTTTATGAGATGGGAAATATCCACACAATTGAGTCGATGGTTTTAGCGAACGTGCATGGGACGAAGTTATTCAGAAGATTGATTTGGAAGTTATACAGTAAACATGTTAGATTTAGGTAGTTTATAAACGATTGTATGAAACTAACAGGGAAAGCAGAAGTACTATGTGTTCTTGCTCTCACTGAACCGGATAAGCGTACGGCGTTCCATAAACTTCCACTGAAAAGAAAGACAATATGAAGAGGTGAAACTACTGAAACTCTAACTTCAGTTATTATATTAATTTCAATTGATGATACGTGATTGGGTATCAATTTGTGATACTGAATTTGACGTTTCCTGAAATAAATTACTCGATTATCTAATTTAATTATCTTTCTAGATGGTTTTTCAACGCTCGCAATAGACCGATCGAAATTACCTGAAGCAGCATCCGAAGCGGGCATCACGCGAGGAATTGGAGTTACTACCGGCGGATGTGTGGCTTTCCAATAAGCCTCGAGGTATTCTGCGACATGCTCACACGCATCATCCAATTGGTTCTCATCCAGGATGACATCAAACATCTCCGGTGGACACTGCGCCAGCTTCTCAGCCGCCACCATCTGCACGTTTAGATGACGCGTCTGCGACTTGCCGCGCGACTTTATTAGCCTCTGTAGAACTTTTGACGATGAGATCTTGAGATAAACAATCGTTGGCGCTAGACTTGTTTTCGCCAACTGCGACGGATGGTTTATCGTGTCGCAGTCCAAAACCACCAGCTGCAATAAAGCAAATCATTAAACTTCCGTAACTTCGGATTTCATTATTTACTTTCTGAATGTCTCAAGTTTTCAATAAATAATCGATAGCGAAGATTAAGGAAAAACTTTTGAGTTTGAAATCCCAATTAGAGCTTTATATGTTCATCTGGGAAACGCTATTGATGAATGCTCTCGGTGAATTATAAATTTTTCAAGTTAGATAAGTGATGCTGGATAAATGTTAGATGATTAACCTGAAGAGTTCTAGCGAGTTCAAAAATCCTTTCAATTTCCGTTTGAACTTCAGCCAAACAGTTACTCCGACTTGTTGACCGTTCCATCATTATCGCTCTCTTTGTCGGATTGTTTAGCAAAGACCTCTTGGCTAACGAAATGTCTGCCATTACCCTTGTTATAATAATTCTGAAATGTAGAAGAAAAAAAATTATTAACATTTCGTTCGAACGTCAAAGTTGAATTAAATGAAATTTGAAATTAATAAAAATGTATACAACTTACCGGCCTTCAAACCTATGTTTCAAAAAATCAAAAAGCGCCTTCTGCATCATGTCCGTCACCTCGTATCCTTTCAGAGAAGGTCCCACCAAAACAACAGGCCTCATGGAAGGTACCACATCGTATGGCGTTGTAGTTTCCTGCAAACGCCAATTGCATTAGAACAATTTTGTCGTATCAAGGTGAATAATTTTGAAAAAGTTAATGGAAATAGCACTTACATAGGACTTCGTGGGAGAGAAGGCATTATTAAAAAATCAAAACAATTAATAACATGGTCCAGATGCTATGCAGTTATTGCGGTACATCGAGAGAAAAATCATACTGAAATAGCAACGGTGCTTACTATTCAGCAGGACTTGTCTATCTTGGGCTCACATTTCTGTCATGCGTGCTTTAATTGAGATTAAATG
The DNA here is from genome assembly GCA_025266255.1 of Trissolcus basalis. Lineage (NCBI taxonomy): Eukaryota > Metazoa > Arthropoda > Insecta > Hymenoptera > Scelionidae > Trissolcus > Trissolcus basalis. Next base: position 30,132 of record JAAMPD010000272.1, read on the forward strand.
AACACATTTTTGTTTACAGAAAGTGAATTATTTCGAGTCACGCTGACAGAATAGTGAGTGTAAGCAAAGGTATATAATGATGAATAGTATCACATACTTTTGATCACAAACAATCAGTAGAAAATGTAAATGTGAACATGTGCTGTAGAGAGTATACAAACATTTTGCTAGACGAAAGAAAAAGTAATGTCATTACTGAACATTGAACAGGTACATGTAACAGTGTGTGATAATCAAAATACGGATTACTTGAGTACAATTGGATACGACATGTAAAGAGTCAAAAATATACTGACACATAACATTTACAATTTCTACCAAATATTTTAATTACAGAAATCACAAAGCCAAAATAACAGATTGATACTTTCACTGAGTATAACTCAAATTTCAAGCGTAAATTTGTGTTTGTTAAATAATCCATGTGTTCATTTGTTTAACAAATAAAATCACTACCATTTTTGATGAAATAATGAAAATGAATAATTGCTTGCTTATGTAATATAAAATGGCAAACAAAATTTGTGCACAGAACTTTCTGTTTATTTAATAGGTATATTTTGTTTGGTCAAATAAAAGTGTTCTAGTGAAAGTATCATTACATTACACCGATAACAATATTCATAAATAAAAATACGCCAGTTAACTTCCCCTTGCACACGCTTATAAAACAAATGTTGATTTGACTTCAAATACATATTCCCACAATGACATCAATAGAACAAAGGAGTACATAAGTACTAAGAAAATTGCATACGCCGAGGGAGAAGTTAAATGAAACATAAATCGCAGTTACACATAAAAAACAACTTCTTGATAAACAGTCAACGTTTAGAGAGATAAGTTGTTCGAACAATGAGAAAAACTCTTTCCATTCATTACTTATTCATTTGTCAAACAAGTTTTTAAGCTCAAAATTCTTTTTCAGTTAATTTTTCATTCTCCATTCAATTTCCTTCTCTCCTATTTCATCGTACAGACGAACAAACAAATGAAATTTCCTTAATGCTTTTTACTTCACGAGCTTCTCTCCAAACGTCATATCAAAACATTAAAATCGTTTTAAAAATAATAATACAAAAATAAGGAAACAACGACGACGAACCGTAGCGATGTTAATACTCACGGGCTTTTTGAAAAAGTTTTTTCGCTTTTCTTTGGCAGGTGGCGTGGTGAGCGTTGTTTTACCAGGACGGATGTTGACGCTGTCGTTGTCATCACCTAGGAATAACGCAACAATTTTTGCTCACTCTACGATCTAAGACTATTTTAACATTAAACATAGACAATTGCCTGGGTCGGTCAGCCTTGCGACTGATCGACCAGCAGACAATTACGAGGGTCTTCGAGGGTACGTGGATTACACAACGACAATACAGCGACAGTCTGGGTCGCACCACGGTACCTGGTGTGGGCGGTGTGGAACCCCGTGAGGGCATACCGCTCTCACGAAGGTTCCCCGAAGACCCTCCGCGCGTAGAATAGAGGCCCTTGGTACCGCGTGCTGCGCTCGCTTGCGCCCTCAGGGCCTCCAACTTCACCGGTGAGGGGATAAATCCCACGTCGTGACCCTCCTTCACCAGCCTTCCGATCCACCAGTTGTTGTCATATTTTTCCTACATTCAAATTTCACATTTTTACAAATTTCATCATTATTATACAATTAATAAACATACTTGAATAAACAATCTAAAATAGTATATTTGAGTTTAAATTTTTATTTCATGAACAAAAATATATATCTATAATCATATTTATAATTGATTCGTTAAGAAACTATAGTAGTAGATCTTATAATTTTGATTATAAATTTTTATGAATGAAAAAATTCGCTAATGTTTCAAAATATATTTTTGTCCATACGGATTTAATGAACAATTTGGTTTGAAATAGTAAGATCAATTGTGTTCAATTAATTGGTTTATAAAATACAATACTTTGATGTGAAGAAAATCGCGAACATGGAAGCTGACTGCAGAACCGTGAACCGGCGAGTCATCGTCCACAGTTCCATCGTAGCTGACATTGGTTCGCACTGCAAAAGCCACCGGTTTCGTCTGGGAAAAAGATCACTCGTTAAAAAATACATAACTAAAAAGCTCTTTTCTTTCTGTGAGTCTGGTTAGAAATACTTCACAATTCCAGTTTATGCATGAGATTTGCCAACGACACAAGAGACCCATTGTTATGAGACTTTACTTCATTTGTTTTTATTGAGTACTCTGGTTAATGAAACGTTGAAAAGTACAAGTTTTTATTTCAAATCTTATATTCTGAGTTATAGTTATAACAATTTACACAAGAAGTATAGTGTTTTAAAAAGTATAAAAAAACAACAACAAACTGTGAGAGAAAAATTATTCGAATAATTCACGGAACGGAATATAAAGACACATTTATTTTATGTGAATCAATAGTGAAGCCGAGGAAACTTTATATTCCATTTGAAAAACTGTCACAAAAAGTAGAACGGGAACGTTCACCTACCCTCGCCTTTTCGAGTTGGAGGAGGGCTTGTTTCTCTTTTTCCCGACGTAAACTCTCTTTTTCCTCGTCTAGCGAGAGATCCGAACTCGGCTGCGAAAAGTTTGAGTCTGCCGAGCCCTGCAATGCAAAATCAACAATATTTATGAATAAGCGCCAGTTAGCAACCGAGTCAAGATATACGAAATTGCTCTATACAATTTCACAAATTTTTTTTGCCGAATTCAAAAACATTCGCGTGCTCACAGAGCATTAAAAAAGAAATTTCTTATACAAACATTTCTAAAGCCGGCTTGTATTTTTTCATATTTTCAATTTAAAAATATGTCATCTTTCATTGTTCTAAGTCAAGTCAAAATATAGAAGAAGAATAAAAATAATTTTTGAATTCGTCAAAATTGTTAATTTTGTTTTTTCAAATATGCAAGGCAAGAATGTATCTGTTGAAAAATTTTCTTGATATTTTGGAATGTCTGATAAACCATAATTTTTTTCTATGAAATTCCACAATCTGTTTCACGAAATCAAAATTGTTTAGCAGACGTTAATGCTAAAAACAATGTTTGTCCAAAAATTTGAAACATTTGGCAATTCCACGAATTGAACAAACGAAATCAATGTTGCAATCAAAATTGTGTTTCCAACAAACGCAATCAAAATTGAACTGCCCTAAATAAAGTTATATACGATGACATGAAAATTGATCAAGACTTTCTTTAACAGGGAAGTCTTGTTAGACATCTGATTCATAATATAATGTAGGGTACTAGGCAATCAATATTTTTTCCTCCATTTCAAATCAAGGTCGGTTATTAACTTTTTACTTTGTATGGCAAATCGATTAATTATGGTCAATCTGAGAAAACGAGTAAATGAATAATAAAATTGTAAATTAATTAAATAATCCACGTCAATTAGGCCAATTAATAATAACAGCAAAAAATCATTTGAAAAAATTGAACAAAGAAATTTAAACGAATTACTTCACATCATGGAAAAGTCAATTTATTTGCACTATTGCGCATTTATTTCCGATAATTAATTATTGTTTATCTAAACAATATGAAAGCGTTTCTTTCTCATTTTCTTAATGAAATAAAGTGGTGCGATAAAAAGATAATCAATTCGTTGAAATTGTGTCGACGCGTAATTGTGAACCGTTGTCATTTGGAGTCACGCGAGCACTCGCCAAGGAATGTTTTGGGTTTTAATAAAAGCGGCGTCAAAGAAGCGAGAAAAAATGTAAATTGCACATTGCGTCAAAAGTGTCGCGTTCTTTATTACAGAATTGACGTTGCGAACACATGGAACTGTCGTCCTTCAGAAAAAACCTTGACGTTTTATTTTTTGAATGTTTTTACGTCCTCGTGTTTTATTATTTTTTTTTCAAATTCATTTTAATAACGTGCAACAACAGCCAACAAGCATGAAACGAGCAAAATAATAACAAAAAATTAGAACAATCAATTTCAAAGAATAGTATGAAAAAATTAATGATAAAGGGAAGCTTTCATCACATATAACTAGGTTAACGTTTCAATTGATAAAAATAGAAGCACGAGAGAGTTGATGAATTGTTCATGTAAGACATTATAGAAAGACGTAAGAACGATGAAAGTTTTTTGCAGTATTCCTATTGCAGACTGATACTGACTGTAGACAATTACTATTTTTAGTTGAATCAAGTATAAAATTATATTTTAGCCGGATGGAGGGGGTTATAAATAAGTTACATCCATTATCTTTATAGCGATACTTCTAGCCCATGCGTAAATGATTCGGGTGACGATGTTTCAACTTCCGGTATTATTTGAATCTCATTAAAATAGATCTCTTCCTGCTCAGCTTATCCTCTCAACTCGAATATAATCACCCCAATAAAAAATCACTTACATAATTTGAAATTCAAAAAAAAAATGCAATCGACTTTTTCTTTTTCTATTCCATCACAATGATCAATCAAAAAAAAGTGTAACAGCAAGTCACGCGTGTGACTCGAATAAAAACGTTTGGTCAGAATTAAAGTTGTTAAAAAAAATCACCTGTGTAAATAGCTTATTGTAGCCAGAATTGTGTTGGTTGTAACCAATCATCGCCAAGGGTCGCCTCCGTCGCAACCGTCTTCGTCTTGTCTTATTTATCTACACTGGGCGACGAAGAGCCGATTTTTGGTACTTTATTTTACAACACTTTTAATCAATGTCCGAAAGCCAGAGCGCCGTGGCGTGCAGCCGTTTTTTCGTAGCGAGCGGACCCGGTTCAAGTCCATCGCGATAGCTTTTTGCGCTTTCGTTTGCAAGCCATCCAAACCACGATTACGTCCTACAACCGCACTTCCTCTGATTTTCGATCTTTTGTCCGCATTTTTCTATCTCCTTCACCTATCGTCCATGAAATGAACGAGAAAAAAAAAATTTCTTGTTTAGATTGTACGTTTGATTTGATTTACAACATATTCCTCCTTTAAGCAAAATGTCACGTATCAAGTATAGGAAAACGTTCACCCCCTCAGGGCAAATGAAAAGTTAACGTCAAGCTCAAACAATTTTGCAGATAACCTTTATTTGAGGTTATGTAATTCGGTTGATAGCACATTTACTTGGGCTATAAATTTGATGTAAACTGTAACAAGTTGGCCAAGAGCGCCGATTTCAATAGAAATTGAAGCCTGGATGGTTAATTAAAGCAACAATGTTTATCGGATCAACATTGAGATACGTTTTTGATCGATGTCCAATTTGGGTTGGGATTGATCCGAGGAGTTTAACACGAGTTGACATTATGAGTGTCTTTTTAGTAGTGCATCGCAGGTATATGTTATTACGACTATTTCAGTTCACTTGACATACACACAGTTTGTCACAGACTATAACAAACGATCCCAGACTACCAACGTGTGCTGTATCTTTCTTCTTTTTTTTTTGTTCAAGTCTACCAAAGTATTCCAATTTTGAATGCCTTCAAGGATCGATGAATTAATTGGACTTAATTATTTACAACGACAAAGTTTTTCGTGACCCGTTAGTACATCTTTGCTTATTTATCGAGTTGATGAGCGTGAATAATTGACGATCCCAATTCAACGTCTTTCTGGGATGATTGATTTTTCTTCTGTTATTTTATTCATCTATTACCGATAGGATGATAGTCTTGATCTTTTACGACCTATTATTTACTTTTTCTGTTACATTTGTGAATCAATTTGGATACACGTTTGCACACACACACAAGATTCGGGTCCTGCGCAATGAGCGTCATTGAAATTTGCTTAGGAACGTGCACGCCAATTCGCATAATGGGCGAATGTTTACGTCTCAAGTCCTCAGTCGTGGCCTTTATCGATCAACCATGTTGTTCTTATTCAGAAAGGGACACAACGAGCCAAGATAAGATCCTGTTTTATGATGAACAATGTTGCATGTTCCTCGTTGATTAAGTATATTTTTTGAAGATTGGCCAAAGTTTACCCTCAGAGTTGTAACTAGGACGAGGGCATGGGGCAACGGGAGGAAATAAGATAAGGCTGGGAAACACAGACCTCCCAAGTCCTTTGTAGATGTGAAATAAGATTTGAACAAAGTATGGGTAATCACTTTTTTTCCTTATAAAGAAAGGAGCGAGAGTGCTCTTAAAGAACGAGCCCTCCATCATTGAAATTGAATATGAAAAGACACTGAAACTGTGGATCAGCCGAACTTTCAACTTTGCAATAAACACTTCAAACGGTGGGTTGCTGAACTCGGTCCCACGGCGTTCATAAGATGGTAATGAAGATAGTGTTTGATCCTCAAAGATTGGTTACCTAACTGCTAATTGAAATCAGCTCGTGGGATCAGTTCGGCGATAAGTCAGTCAGGTGAGATCAATCTTGGGGGGGAAAAAAACAAACAACCTGTGTGGCTCCTTCCGAAAAGTGTAACCGTAAGGCAAGGGGTGTAGGAAGTGTTGATCACTTGAGCACGAAACAGTGCACAGCACCCAACACAATTTGCTCGAGCCAGTGAGCTAGTAACGAAGAGTCAACACCCGCGACCGAGAACCTGGGATGAACCTTCAGAGGTGAAACGTTTGAGCGAGTCAGCTAAAAAACACGAACCAGTAAACGGGATCAATAAATCCATATCGAGTCGATGGTCATGTGTCGTGCTCGTTGATCTGTAATCTGGGCTGTCGGGTCTGGAGCCGACATGTTTCCGGCGACGCGACTGATGCTGAACCCGGGGCTCCTGGTGCACGTTGGCGTGTGCGTCGATGGGGGTCACCGGTCGGCTCGCGTCATACGAGGGGGTCAGGCCATCACGCAGCGAAGACACAAACGCACACCGACCTCTTCATACTCGCTCTCGCGTACTATTGCTTCGAAGCGACTCCGCGCGAGGTGGCGCCAGGCGCGGAACGCGGACGACACCCCCATATCATATCGATCCACGCGCCCTACTCCCCTCGTGTACACTCGGACGCTAGGCCACTGCACTCCGAGATACCCGTGTGTTTCTACCAATCCCCTCCTGACTTACCCCCTACCCCCTCCTTCCTCGTGGTCCGTAACTTTTTTGGACCACTGGACAACTTGAAAAATCGAATTCGACCAAACTACATCCTGGCCTCATGGATTTTCAGTCGAGTCAAATTTTGTAAAGCTGCAATTGACGGTTCGAGGTTACACACTCACTTAGCGACTGCACGAGAGACTTCAACAGACGTTATTTCACGGGACATTTTTCCATCATTTGAGACAATTTTGAAATTGTTTAAATAGTTTCAGATTAATGATTGTGGCAGATCGTCTATTTCAATTGGTTAACAATTTTTTGAAATTTTTTTAGTTTGAATTCATTGAGGGTCGCTCCAAGCTAGATTTGTCTACATCTGTGACTTTTTTTAATAATCAAGTAAATTTTTTTTTTGTTTTTGAATTATAAAGAACAACTAATTTCATTTTGTTATTTTGATATTGATATTTTCATTTCATAAATTTAAAGATGTAGTTGAATAATAATATTACACTAAATATCCAAATTTACTTAATGAGAAATTTGAATATCAGAATACAATTTTTATAATTTTTAAATATTTAATTCGCTATGGTTCGAAAATATAAAAAGCGATAAATTGATTATCACACATATTATTTCATTATGAAAATTATTATTTAATAATGTTAAAGGACAGAAAAAATTTTTGCCATATATATATTTTTCTATAATTCAAGTAGATCAGTTGATTTTCAGTTCTAAATTTATTTTCCTATTTACGGTATTTAATTACAGGACTTGATTCCAGTTCATTTTATTAGTTCACAGTATTTCACGTTCAAGCGGTCAGAAGACTTTGCGATTGAGTATAATCCTGAGTAACCGAGCAACGACGACGAGAATGACAGATTTGGGCCATATATAGTGGAAATTTCCTGTTGTCAAATTTATATAGGTACTGTAATATCACACCCCAAAATCTTAATCTGACGTAAAACAGTTTGTTAAAAAAATATTATTACACAGCAGTTCATTCATTTTTTGATGTTATGAATTTCTTTGTTTATTTATTTTAGACAAAATTAGATTCATGAAAATTTATACAAGTTACTAAAATTTCCAGACTTTTTTTTTCTAAAGCCTCCCAAGATGTAACATCCGATAAAAATATCATCAGTTATACCATAAAGCCTGAATTTATGCATGCAAGTGTAAAATGTTTGTAATTAGAATACATTACTATATATTAGATGCTTGTAACTTATTTTTAGGTGTGTATTCAAAACATTTTATACTTAACCTAATTTCTTAAAGGAGATGATCCAAATGCATCATCATAAATATTAATTCAAAGTCTAAAAACGGCTAGTTCAGGTCATGTTAACGCATTTGGATCACGGCAACCAAACTGGAGGGAATTCCCTCGAAATTACTTCTCATAACAAACGTTGCCATGATCTTTCGTCAGTGAAAATGGCCTCTATCGAGTGCATCAGTTTTATGTCATTTTTTTGTTCAAATCACACCTGCAAGTGGCGCATGCAAGTGTCAAGAGTTTGAAAGTGTCAAAAGTCGAGTGTATCGACCAACGACGATTCAAATATCACATATTTCAATTTATAATTGATTGAGCGTATTTTTAAGTTCATATACTAGGTCACAATTTTCAATTTTCTAATTGCCAGTGTACAACACGTACGTTCTAAATTTTCCAACTGCATAAATTTGAAAATAAAATGTTACTTCGGAAATAACTTTTTGCATTTGCAAACAAAATTCGGGCTGCAAGTCAGGTCGCAAGAACTTTTTTCAGGGCAAGTTTTTATTAGCCATGTAATACTTCAATTTAGAAATGCCTATCAAAAATTGAAAGTAGGTCGAACTCTATAACGCTTTAAAAAGACACCCCCTTTCTTTCCATCACAATCGGTCGCGTTGAGTAGCATCGCAGCAGCCGTCAGGCGCTAACAGTCGAGTGTCTAGTGTTTTATTTTTGGACACTCGTGTAGAATAAACACGGACATTCCGCGCTTGCTGTTCTCAAACAACCTTTAATCACTTTTGCAATGAGAAGATGTAAACCAAACAAAATTCCTAGCCTGTTTGGTTGCAATCATTGTTCCAATCACACGACAATTCGTAAACAACGTATATTGGTCAGGAAAGAAAAAAATAAAACTGAAAGTCACGTTGACATCGAAACACAATTTCATGCAATCTTGACAAGATTAAACTCATTGTTTTGAAAACATTTCTTATTTCACAAAAGTCGTAATTGTCATTGAGACTTGGCCTAATGACAATTTCAGGTAATTATAATTAGGCGAAAAAGCGAATCAGGGAATATTGACACGATTTTGATGTTCACGTTGAGTGGAGAGTTGTAATGTTTGAGCCAGGTGGCGCGGCGGTGTTGTGGATTATGACAAGTGGGCGCTATGGTATGGAGGGTGACAAATTCATTCATCCTGAAATGAAGTATGATCAATCAGGGGTGAAGTGTGAGTCGGGCAGATAGAGTGGGGTCTGATCAGAATTCTGGCAGCACCGCGCGAAGGTCGGCGGGCGCGCTATTTCGGGCGCATTTTTACTTGGGCTGCGAGACTGTCAATGTCAGATGGTCACCTTTCGTCTGCCGAAGGGCTTGTAGTGGTCCCGCTTCATGGGCCGACGAAGGTGTGCCATTTTCGGCGTCGGGTTCTCCGAGGTGGGCTCTAAGAGCGGGCGATCGAGCGCGACGCAGAAGAGGCCGAAGAAGGTGGCGAGCCACGGTGCCTGGAGCTCCCGGATGACAAGCTGTCGTCAGCTGGGCAGGTCCTGCGAACCTCGCAAAGTCCGTCCCATGTGGCGCATTGGGCCAACCCACTCACTCAGCTTGTGTCACTTTTCGCGATCGTGGCGGGGGTCGCGGTCCAGCGGGGCGCTCATCGGAACACCGATCTCGACTTTTTTCGGGGCCGTTTTTGCCGTTCCCTCCTCGGTCTCGCTTTTCGACAAGACCGCTGCTCGTGCAACGCGGACCAGCACTGTCTGGCAGCGAGGTTTTGGAACGCAACACGACCTCCTCCGCTATAAATAAATACGGCCGCTAGTCTGCTAGCTAACCATGCGCTTCAGTTGGCTCGATTCGTCATAATTACGCGCTCTTCGTATTGTTCATTAAGGAGGACGCGGCCGCGTCCAGAATGAGAGTGAACGAGAAAAACAGACTCCGGGTGGGAGAGAAAGTGCTGCTTGCAATTTGGTCAAAGCGGTCGCGCGCGCGGATTCGCGCTTTCAACCGAGGATAAAGAGGCTGCTTTGCATTCAGTCTCGACCCACAATAGCCCTCACAATCTCGTTGCACATGTTTTCTTTCCTTTAACGTTGCAATTTAGCGAGCTTTAATCTTTCGCTTTAATTTTTTTCTTCTTCGTTGCAGTTTCGTCTTTCATTTCTTTCAATTTATTGCGAATTAGACAAATTGTTTAGGTGTCTTCTCAATTTGAAATTCAATTTCATTTTTGCTATTTCATGGCTCATTACGCACCGAGGGTATTTCCAACTGGAAGTACATCTTGTGAAACATCTCGCGAAACAAACATTTTGCGAAAAAGTGATTTGCATTTCAATTAACTTATTCCATTCGGTTCAATCCTGATGGTTACTTTGCTTATTTGTAGCCAGTTTTTTTCGTCGAGCTTTATTTTTCGACTGGGAAAACTTTATAATTTGACCCAGTTTGATTTGCTTTTTCTGTTGTTGACGTATGAATTGAATTATGAAATCGATTTCTAATTAACTATCGAATTTACTTAAAATAAGTACACGAGTCTGTTTTAAATAACAATATAGATGTTCGGTCTTGTTTAGTTGATATCAACTTTTTTTTTTTGTAATTTGAATTAAAAAGTGTAATTGGATAAATGAATGTAAATGAAAAAATGATTCTGTTTTCAATTTTGATTGCACATTTTTTGAATGCATATGTAGGTAAAATCCATGTCCCTTATTTCTATGCTGTTTTTGGTCGGTATAGTTGGTATCTCACATCATAAAAGGAGGTAAAGTAGAGCGCATTTATATCGGTTACTTTCATGGCTACTTATCCACCAGCTGTTTCTTTTTCATCCACCAAAAACTAGATGGCTCAGAGTTACCATGTTTTCTTGTTTAAAATTTCATGTTAATTAATTTTATAAAACTTTACACAAATTAAAATTTTTTAAATAAAACATTAAAAAATGATTAAAAACGAAAATTGCATTGTCACGATAATAATTTAATATTCTAAAAAATTTTGATTGTTTTGCAAAAACAAATTGCAACAAATTTGAATGTCAAATGTTTTTTAGTGGCAACGAATTGAATACAACATGGCCGGTGAGAAAAATCAAAGCCGTTTTGTTTTTGAATGAAGTAACAAATTCTCCCAAATAGATTAGTCACGGTAAGATATTAAAAAAAAGACAGATGTTCACAGAGAGGAATTAAACCGAATTTTATGAAAAGTTGGTCTCTCGTATTGAAAGCAATTCTTTGATTCGTTAATGTTATTCCTTTATTCGTGTTTACAGCGTCACTTGAAGTCTTAAACAGACAGATGGCAAGCACTTAAAGTCTTGAGCACGTTCCCCGAATGGCCTGCGATCGGCAAAATCTTTGAAAACATACGTTGCGTTTCGACTAGATCGAATTTCGGGCCAGAGAGTAAGTTGCCCATATGCCTGCGGCCCTATAAGACCCTAGTCTCAGATACATTAATATATCAATTATTTGGCTCTCAATTTCTGAACTCTGACATTTTTTCTTCTTCTCTCGGCGCGAAACAGTTAATCATAAAACTTGTCCAAGGTTGCTGGTGAATCGTGATAATTAATTCGGAGAAATTGGTTGATGCATAACTCGAATGATGTTTCAAACTATTTTTATAATGTGTGAAAGGCAAACCAAGTTCCATACTTTTTGTCATTATTTAGAAAGTTAGTCAAATGACCGAAATCCACAATTAATTTGATTCGACAGTGAAAAATTAAAATAACAAAGAACGCTCATTTTGAAAATCGTCTCACTCTGAAGCAAAAAAGTAATGTTCATCCGAATGAATTGATTAAAATGCGGTAATGCTAAGATTCGAAAATTGTTCCTATTTGAATGTTGAAATAATTCGACGCTCATTGGGAGAAGGTACAAACTCCCGGAGCCAAGCTGAAATATCGAAGCGAAATAAAAGTTAACGAGCAAAAAATTCAAGAACAAGACAGTATTTCAAAACGAGAGGTACCTATGTTTCGCACTTAATCTTTTGCTTCGGCGGGTGTCTCATTGATTTCTTCCAGTCAATCAACCATCAATTACCATAAACGTAACAGGGAATCGAGTTCGATCCTGGATGTACAGGCATCTCGCTGTCATAATAAATGATCCATCTTTTGCGTCACGTAGCCGAGCGTTTCGTGCTAATTTTGATTTTCAAGCCTGATTATTATTATACCTGTATATTAATAATGCGATTCCCACTGTAAAAAACATCCATCTTTTCCCCGTCACGAAAATTCTAAACGCATTTGAAAAACAAAATTGAATTTGATAAAATAATTTTTTGTTGTTTCTTCTAAATTTATCATCGCTGTCATATTTATCCAAACCATTTATACATGGAAACGCGTTAAATTTACTCTAACTATATTTTTCATAGATCAAAGCTATTTCTATTTCCATGGGAAATTATTTATAAGCATATTGAGATCTAGCGTAAAGTGAATGCATGTTACATGACACTTCTTGTAAAGTAAAGAGCGTCTAAATCCCTGTAAACACCGAAACACTTCTGATTACCCCGAAAAGATGTGTGGCACTTGCATTCAAAATAATTTTAGTCCACATTTTCGACGCGCCTGTGTGTTTGCTGTTATATGATTTGTATAAAAGAAATAAGCATAAGTGTTCTCAAGTGTCGTTATATTTTAAACTGGTTCTATTTTATATAAGAGTAGTGTACGTCAAAAAAGCAGCAAGAGAGTTTAAATTTGAAAATTGCTCTCGGGACCGTTTTGTCTATGAGCTATTTTTACAAATATTTAGAAATATGGTAATGCGGAGATGATTGTGTACAGAGTGGGAACTTTAATTGCGCACTCCTCGAGCGTTGGATCATCAATGCTAATTTTGTACCAATTTATAAAGCAATTATTGAGGAACAGTTATATACAACTGGTGTCCGCTGGACAAAGAATGATTAATTGGTAATGGTTAATGATTAACGATTAATCATGAACGTAACTTTTTGTTAGCGGGTAATTAAATTTGATGAAAATTGATAAAAATGAGCGCAAAAAACGGAAACGACGACGTCAAATTGATACGCGAGTAAACAATTTTTTTTCTAACGTTTTCTAAATGTACGGAACGGCTCATGCGTTCAAGGAAAAATTAATCAAGAAGAAAGTGTAATTAATCGATGAGGTGAGTTGGTGAAATGTTTACAGAACATTTCAATAAATAATCGATTGCCACCCTATGCCATGCCTAACCTTAAAATAAAAAAGAACGTAATGGGTGAAAAATAGTAACTAGGCCGCGTTCTCCTTGCCTTTCATATCAAAATCCCAATAAGTGTTATGAGTATAAAAAATTTTCCGATCCCAATGGACATCCCTTATAGCTTCATTGCCCTGAACGTTTGTCAGAAATGAGACTTATTGTTAAATCAATAATTACGATGGCCGTTGCTCTCGGCACACGTATACCGGCTGTTGAGCAACAACTGCAGCACTCCGCGTCGCATAATTGTCCATCGCGTGAGTGCTCACTGCTGTAAAATGCTAAGATCTCTAAAACTAGCCACTTGCCCAATTTTTTTTTTATTTTACTTTTTAAAACCTTTCAAAATAAACGAAAACGGACACTTTTCATTGTAATGTCAAATTTTGTCCGGTAAAGAAAAAATTGAATTGAAAAATGGTAGAAAAATATAATTTGGTTATTAATAACTTATTGATCGCAGGAAGAAAAAGTTGATGTGCGATAAGATATTTGATTTTATATAAAATGAGAATTCTAATTTTCTAAGCACGATCCCTTAGGACATATTGGTCGCCTCCGCATTGCGTTTCTGCAAACGTATTTAGTGCCTGTTATGCGACTACGTGGGTGTTCCGGCGTGTGACGCAATTTGAGGAACGTTGGACGAAAGGTGGCAGTAAGTCGTGCACACGATCGCCGCAATAATAACTGCGTTAAGACCAAGACGAAAGCATTTTCCCGGCCTCGCAGGTGAATAATAAATAATTAATGGTCGACGTCGGGCAAAATGCCAACGGCATGTATCATATCGACGTCGCTCTCGGGAGGGATGCTGCAATCCATCTCCGATTCCAATATTAAACTTTGAATCGAAATTTAATGCGAGATCGAAATTGTCAAAGAAAAAATGTCATCAAATATCAGGTGAAACATCTCATTAAAACACTTTTTTTACCTTCCATTTTCAAAATGTTTCAAAATGTTAGTTCACGACGAATATATTGTACAGTTAAATTATGCTTATGTATTTTGGAATAGACGTCCATTATGCGAATCATCCTCGATTATAATAATAGCGCCTAAAATTAGGTGTAACCAAAACATAATTTATTTAAAAATGGCCGACGGTGTTTCTGAAGACACACGTGTCATAAAGTCGAATTATACCGGCCGTGTTTCACGTTTAAAATACGACAAAAAAAATTAATTTAAAATTTCAATGTCACGGGGGTAATGTCACTTCGTCTATGTGTTCTTTTTTCGTATCGCGTCTTTCAGTGTGCTAGTACACACAGGAAACGAAAAAATTTTCGTATCCCCGATTTATTTTGCCTCGTTATTTATCTTCGTTAGAAATGTCTGGATAATGACATCTTGACGATCGTTCGTATTGTTTTTCGCTACGAAAAAATATTCAAAAATTACGAAAATTAATTACAATTTCAAATTTAATTTTACTTTTGTAAAAAACAAAATTGTTTACAGCTAATTATTTTTTCAGCACGATGGTTATATCATCAAAATATAGTATGCATTTCAAGTTAATAGCATAGGGGAGAGTCAGGATGTTTCGACATACTGGACGTTTTGACAATTTTTGCTTTAAAAATTAGAAATAACAATTTTCAGATCTAATTTTTTTTAAATAATAATTAACTTGAACCTAAATACGAAAAATGGAAACGATCGGATAATTTATTGTTAAGTTAAAAAATAAAGTACGACTTGGACTAAGAAAAGTAATTTTTTCAAGTTTTCATGATTAATTTTATTTCTTAAACGTTTCCACGTTACTTGATTACTTTTAATCTAAGAATATTTATTGGTTATTGTGAATACAGAAACTTTTTTTATCTCATCTACTATTATTCGCTTTTTGTTTGATTTATTGTTTTATAAAAATGTACTAGTGGGACGTTCCGACAGCACGCTTGTCGGACGTTTCGACGCTTGGCCCGCTTCCTCCCGTTGTTATCATTGTCCCTAGTAATACGGATAATATATTGTCCATATATAAAACATTCCTTTTTACTAGGGGTTAACCGACTAAACAGGTTTTTTATAGAAAAAATCTAGCAAGTGGCATGTGATCAAATACGTAATTAAAACTTAAAGTTTAACAAACTGTTTATCATTAAAGTTATTATAATGAATAATATAATAAAAAATAAAATTTATAAAAATTGTATAAATATATTTTGATTTTTTGTTATTTTTATTGTTTTTATTTATTATACAAAAATGTGATAATTTTCTATTATTACTTTATCGATATCTAAAAACTACATTTTCTCTTTTAAAAAATTCAAGTATCATCCTAAAAGGACAACAAATAATACCTACTTTTTTTATATTAATTTAGTGTTATGCGTTACTAGAAAAAATTCTTAAATTCTAAACTATCGAAACCTCCTGACTCTCCCCTACAGTTAATTAAACAAAATGGCCTTTAGAAAACAAATTGAGTAGTTTTATCAGGACACGTTTTGTAAGCACGTTACAATTTTGTTTAATTCGAAAGTTGTTGCACACCGACTCTGCGCTAACAAGCATCACTTTTGTTTCAACGTTTGATACCAGACTTGCGCGTGTATCAATTAATACGTATCACTGGAAAGTTTATGCAACCACGTGCCGCGCAATTCACTTTTACAGTGACGCATTTAGAAATACTTTCCTCTCACAATGAAACGTACGTAGGATTCAAATTCGTGCCGCTGTAACATTGATTCATCGCAATTGCATTCATATATGCATGCCTATTATTTTTTTGCAATCGAGTATTATTTCATTGAGGAGAAAAAAAAAGTTTGAATTTACAACCGATGAGAAGTTCTAAACTTAAAAAAATGATATTTCAGTTAGAATAATTTTGCATTTAGTTTTTTTTTTACTTGAATTTGACGATTTGAAAGTGAATTTGTTCGAACATGACAATTTGATGACGAGGATGGTAAAATTAATTCAATGTTGCGCAAAACACGAAATTTGACCGTAATGACCTCAGAGCTCTTCCCATTCATGTGCCCGTACATAAAAGCGAATGTAAATTTGCGTTTACACGTCAATGGCGCCTTTTAATTTCCGTCTATTTTTATACGAACAAGACTTTTGCTCGATAGTTTCACGTGCGTTTCTCTCTCGTAAGAGGCAAAAATAATTGATACGAAATATATGTTAATGGCTGATATATTATTAAGCAATATTAGAAATTGCCAATTTTATCGCAGGTCATGTATTGCGCGTGATTGCGGATCCGGTTTTTGTTTTTACATTCTCAATCACTCTTGTACAGTTAATTACAAGTTGTTTTTTTTAGCTTTATTGATCCTGCGTACCAAAAATTTATTACAGACATTTTTTATTTCTCATGTAATCATCCTTTTTCTTTTTTGTAATTTATTTTATTTTATATTTAGTTTCAGCAAACGAACTGAAATCTATAAACGAAAGTTATACCGGCTAATTAAAAAAGATTGGAATAAATTAAAATAATTTTAGAGGTTGAGAGACAAGTCTGCATTCGCAACTCTATTTAAATATTACGAAAACGCAGTATAAAAAAAAACGAGATGCGAAAGAGAAAAGAACAAGAGCAAAAACTGACGCAACGAAAACCGATCCCACAATTATCCTGAGACAATCCGCGTAAACACGAAAAGTTAATTAATAAATTTGGACGGTTACCGCGCGACCGACGCTTGAGAGAGGCACTGGTCCAGACGGACGTCCGTATTAACATATTTAATGTCAAGGTCTTGCAAATGAATCGCGATACACAGAGCGCCGAGTGGAATTATTTACAACGTCTGTTCCGAGACGGAAAGAAGTTCACACGCAAAAAAGCTTGCGAACATCCCAGCCGGATGATGCGCCTTTTGCAATAATTATGCCGATGTTACTGTAAGACATTTTTTTTCAGACTAAACATAAAATAGAGAGTGTCGCTCTTTTTGTCTTCAATGTCGCTAAACAAAAATGAACAAAAAAGGAGTATAAAATTATGCGTCGAGTCGTTAGTCTGCTTACAAGTTTTTGATTGATTAGGCGAAGGCAAAAAACAGTTTGATTATGATTGCAAGTTAATATTTTTTTGATTGTCCGAATAATTAGAGTACATTAACCCGTGAGTTCACATTAAAAAATTTTTTTCCAGCTAAATCGTAATGACTTTTGGATAATGTGAATTCGTCATGATAAAAGGAAAATGATGTTAACACAATTTTGCGTCGGCTCTCATGAATAAAATTATGATTTAATTCCGAGACATTATTGTGATTAATCTTTCAATTTTTTCGACGTTTTGAATTCAAAAGACAGCCATGGAGCAGGTACTAATTTGAATCTCGCTTCGGCAACTTGTAATTTTTGACCCTGGCTTTTTTCGGTAATCAGACATCACGCATTCATTTTAATTATTCTGACCAAATTGTAAGTACGCGTTTTAGACAAAGCGCAAAAAAACACGTCTCTGATGACGAATACATTTTTTCAGTCGTGCATAATCTAAGGCAAATAAAGATCATGAAAAAAAAATGTATATAAAATTTCATTGAATTTGAATTCAAAGAAAATCTCCCACCAAACAAGGGATATTTATTTATAGATGTTTCCAGCAATCATGATTAAGAATTTGACCGCAAGATTTTTGATCATAATGAAACCGCACTGTGAGAAACATATTTTTGTATGTTTGAGAATTGAAAATACATATAAGCATCTCACACAGAGAGCATCAGACAGGTCGTTTCTTAAGGCTCTTTGTTTGGCTTGCGTTAATGTTTTTCGAACAAAAAGTATCGAGACTAGTTCTTTGCTTATACATAATAAGTCGACTCAGAAAAAGTCCAGGTATATGATTCGCCTTTCCCAAAGTTTGTGCACGCGTCAAAACATGATTACTTGTCATTCCGCGGGTTTACCTCGTCTGGCACTTTAATTTCGCTTTACCGCAAGTTCAATTGCTGCTCGTACACAAAGACTGCTTACAAATATATCTTTACATAACCTTAAAGTACACCGTTTTACGACTAAATATGCGTCATTGCGTGCGGTCGAATTAATTAATTTCTATTCACCGACCCAACCGAGCACTAGAAAAAAAGAATAACAAAAATTGAAAATAAAAATAAAAATTAAATTGTTTATCTCATTTTTATCCAATTGAATTTTGTTATTCAAATAAATTGTAAAACTCGTTCGCAAATACTTTATAAACTTTACATGATATTTCCATCAGATTGATTTATTTAACAATTTATTAATGTTTTTTTTTTTCTACAATAACGTGTTGAAAACTTTGATGGGTTTTTTTTTTCATTGAATTGTGAATTATTTGTTGAGTCTTGAGGTCTTAGTGTTTGACGAATTTCTTTCATTTCCAAACGATGCCATTTGTAAACTGCATTATGCACCGGCGTGCGTGGGCGCCAAGATTCACGCAGTACTTGCTCGTATGTGACTTTCACGCGACGCAGAGGTGTGCTGCGCTGTGCCGTATAAGGAAACCCGCCAGTTTGGTGCTCTCGCTCCCAGCATAAACTACTTCGTTTAAGCCAGATAATACAATTAAATGAGATTAACAACCACACTGGCGCTAGGCAGTGTGTGTTGGTCGAAACAAGTAGAATCGACGGAAGTTGAGTAAATTAATGAATCCATGAAATATGTACGTTTGAGTTTATGCGAAACAACAGGAGTGAGAATAAAAAAGGAGGATCCGTCGTATAATGTCCTCGACGCAATACCGCCAGTTTTATGTCCGAAAATATTTCGGCGTGCAAAAACTAATTGACGGTCGCCGAGTTACGTGCGCGTCCAACCGATGCCTCCCTCTTTTTCTCCCCCATTCTGACATGGTTTATCTCAAATTCTGTTCAAAGCGCGCGTTTTTCGCCGCGTTACTTTTGTTAGGAAATTTTTGTTTTTTTAAATTCCAATTTGGATGATAACATTAACTCGACAATCTTCGAGGCAAAACATTCGAGAGACTCCTCGCAGTGATTAATATTTCCACGCCAATTTTCTTCTCCTGACTGCTTCCTTTCATCTTATTACATTCCTTTTATTTCTCTGGAACGTAATCTGTTTGAGTCTCATCAGCAGTAGGACGTGAAGAAAAAAAAATCATTTGTAATTCTCTCGTACACACAACTTGGTCCGCTTGATGAATAGAGATATTGATTCTATACTAACGGCATTCTAACATTGGACGAGGCGTCTCATCGCTTTAAAAAGAATAGACATTATTTAAAACTCGGGAAAAAACGAAATAAATAAATAAACGTTATTTTTAGTCAAGAAAAAGTCGTAACGTTTTCTTTATTTTTCCCACGCTCATAAAACATGCAAATTTAAAAAAAAACACAAACATTGTTTTAATTGAATTTTTTTAATTAACGTATAAAAGAGGTGAGATTTAAATTGAAGTTTAACATGAAATTAACTGAGTGATCAATTTCTTGTGTATGTTGTGGCGTTATTACGCGGCTTGTCACTGCCAAGCGAAACCGAAACTTGTAAAGCTCTTTCGGGGAACGGTGCGTGATGTCATTGCCGCCCACGCAATCTTCGAGGATGGTCTAGGCGTGTTTTCGTCAATTTAAAATTACGATGGCAGCAGTTTAGTCAATTTTACACGTACGACTATAGTATTATTATCATGTTCCCTCGACGATTATCACATTTTGAAAAATTAAACATGTTTATAAATTGCAAAACAATAAATAAATAAAAATCGAATCGCCAACAAAGTTAGAAATAAAGTATATATATTTCTGTAAAAAGTGTTGCCATTATTGTCATTCAATTGTCGGGATGTTATTTGTGAATGAAAATCCAGAATAATCAGGAAATTGCACGTAGAGAAAGTCATAAATGGATGTGAGCACATGCGAAAGCGATTGTTTGGCGTTGCCAAGATTGGGATGACAAATTCTATTGTCGATTGTGGATGATGGATTAGACGGGCACTGCAGTTTAGATATGATTTATGCGCTGGAATCGTTGCCACGATAGGATAATTCGTTTACGATTTTTTTGCATTCGATATACCAAGAGAGAGGCAGAGGTATTGAAGCGGCTTTCATAGTATCAAGAGGATGCGATTGAACAAACATTTTTTCGCCAACTAAAATCACGAGATAGCATTGAAATTTTTTTGCACATTCAAATGCATATAATTTTATTATATATTGTTCTTGCGCACAAAGATATGTGTCTTCGCATAAACTTTTTTCCCTCCCATCGGAACAATCATATTATTTTTGCAAACCGGGCGAATTAAACCTTTTTGTTGTTCGTTATTCACGTGCACGGTTAGTTATAATTTTTGTCCGAAAAAGACACATGAGAATATTTCAAATGTTTCTTCAACCGAATACAATTATATTTTTATGATAAGGCGATATTAATCTGAAGAATTTTAATGGCGTGTTTATAAAAGCAAGAGCGAGAAAAACGTGCATTTTTACAAGCGGCTAATGAAATAATGCGAACGTTTTTATTTCCATTCGGCAATATTTGAATAGTAAAATTTAATTGTACCGCCCAACTTAAACGAGTCAGCTTTAATTATATTTTATTACGTCACAGCTCAACGCGACTGTTTATCTTCATGATTTTGCGTTGTGGATATTAATAAATTGAAAAAAGTTGATCGACAAAATTATACAACGTTTAAAATCGTTTGAATTTTATTTTTAAAGAAAATCAATATTTCACTGCGTTTCAAAAAGCTATTTTTTATTTCATACACATTTTATTTGTAACAAATATCAAGAAAAGTTGGGTTTAAAATTATTGCAAGAAGATTCGAGAGACAAAAAAATATGCAAGATGCAAAAGGAACAAGAAATTAGAGCGATTTGATGGTACGATGATATTATGGGCTCGCAGTATAAAAATCGATTCGTTTCATTGTGTAAAACAAAGTTGTTCCTTTCATTTAAGTTGAACGCTGGCGCTTTCAAAAACAACTTTTTTTGCTGATGGTTAGATTGAAAGTGAAGCTGACGGTACACTTTTGCGCTCATAGGCGGAATGAAAAGGCAGGTAACAACAATACAGGCATACAGGTCGCATAACGAAGAAAAGGTACCTCAAAGAGTCCAGTCATCTCGAGATACGTGGCCTTGATCTTGAGCGAGCGGTAAGATGCATCGCTTAGGCCGAAAATTAGACGGGTCTTGAGACGCGTTTTGCCAACTGACCACTGTCGTCACTGATTAAAATGCGAATATTCACTTGAAAACCGTCCACTCTTTTGTACTTCAACATTTTATTTTTCAACATTATTAAACATTCAACTATTTCAAATGGAAAAAAAATTTCGACTACTTTAATCTTTAATGTCACGAAAATAAAATTACAAAAACAGCGATTGGAATTAGTTTATTCAATTCTAAGAAAAGTGTTTTGAGTAATCGAGCAAGTAAAAACCAAAATTAGTCATTGAACGAAACGAAAAAAGGCGACCGAAAGTAACCGATAAATTAACTTTTTTTGTCCGTTTGTCAAACCTGTTTTCATTTCCGAAAAATAATTTATTTAAAAATGGGTACGTGAAATTCGACTGGGGAATGTTAGCGGACTCAATTTATGGCTTTAATTAAAATCTAATTCATTGTTAGATTAGAATTTTAGGATTGGCTTTTTTTTTGCGATCGCACAATTGCCGCCCGTCGTATGTGACATAAAACAAGATTCAAGCCAAAATAGAAAAAAAACACGCCATTATACATTCTCCGAATAAATGATATCAAAAGATTATTTTCCAAATGTCCATTGGAACGTGTACACTAATCTATCTTGAATAATTCATGCGGTACATTTGAATTCAAGAAAAAAAAATTTTTTTCTTCTTGAAATAGTATCAATGATCGGTTTTTATTGTGTCGTTCAAAAATAAAAACTGTAAAAAAAATCGAATCTCGAATTATTTTGAAACGTGTTCTCTTACTCTGCCCCCACCACGTTCGACATTTCAAATGTAAATTGCAACAAAGCCAAATCTCAATTTGGATTCCAAAATTAGAATTATGTTTCAAACGAAAGCGAAAGGTGTTTTCATCAGAAGGAAATAAAACTACAGACGCGTTGGATAAATAAAAGTCATAATGGCGTGGATAAATAAGGATGGAATGCCGGGGTAAAAAAATTTGGTTGATTCGCAGCGACAAGGACCGCGCGTTTTGTAGATTGGTTTAAGAGATCGGTTTTAGTACCCGAGAAGGTGCGTGAGTGTTGGTGCTAGGCTGCAGACGCGCGATGCGCAACGTATATATAATGGCAACGTGTTTTCGTCTAATGTACTTTTTGTGATGTCCTTGATGGTGGAGTCTGCGAATGCAGAACTACAGGGCCTCAGAAGTGAAGAAAAAAAGGGGGGCAATAGGGCCCCGGTGTGTGTGCCACCTCAAGTTCGGGCCTAGTCAAGGTCGTGCGACCCCCACCCCGCGAGTCACAGCGCATTATCGTATCATACCTTCAAATTCTCTCTCCTACGAGAGGCCACCGAAATCCCACGGGGCTTACCCACGGAGCATCGAGAATCCGGATGCGCACACGTTTGCGCAATCATGCGCCGTGCGCTGGTACAGTCATACGCACATAAATTGTTCGAGACAATTGATCATTGTTGGTGCCGCGTAAACTTTCGGAGAATTTAGAAAGGATGCGTTTGCGTCTATACGCTGTATGATTTACTGGCTACTTTTTTTCTTCCTCCTCGGCAAAGGTTAATCGAATGGGTGGGTTTCGGGCATTTGTCGCCTTGGTACTTGCCTTTCGAGTTCAGCCGTGCGAAAGGTTCCACATCACTTTAGATGTAAACTTGATTAGATGAAAATGTTCAAGGTTCTAGAAAGATTGTCCAACGATGTAAGATGCGCTTACAGCTAACACACTTTTTTTTAGTTAAAAATAAAGTAAGTAGAAAGATGTTAGATTCTCAAGCAGGAGCATTTATCCGAAATCGAAACATTTTAAAAGGTTGGCACGTCTTAAAGAGCGAGCCATGCTCGCGATTAAATACCCCTGGCCGTATAATTTGCGAGAACAATTCCGTCCGAATAGGAACTTGGAACCCTCGAGTCAACTTCGCCAAGCTATCTGACCCAGTTTCTCTAGGTTACTTGATCCGGATCAGCCCGGTCTTGTTTGGGTCGGCAGAGCGAAATGTCCAACGTTGCCAATTTGGACGGCCCTTGCCAATTAGAAAAGGCCGGCTAAAAATTACAACCTGCACCCACACCCGAGCCCAACTCGAGCCTGCCTTTAACTCAAGCCATAACGAAGCTAACGCCAAGTCTAGATCCACTTATGATAACTGTATTTCTTCTATAAATAAAACCCATCGAAAAGGCAAGACCGGTACCCCGCTAGATCCAAACGGATCCGAGCGACCGTTTTCTCGGAGCTAATGGCGTCATACTCGATCGGTAATTTCGGAATGTCTCTCTCCCTCTCTGAGGGCCGATCTTATGGAAGATGAGTGTCGGTACGAGAGGGGGAGTGTTGGTACCAAATGAGATTGGATGGCTGGTCTGTGTTGCAGGACGACTTTTAGGCTTCGACTCCCGCTGCCGAGCATAGTGGCATAATAGAAAAAAGGAGCATGAGGGGGCGCGGACAAGCAGCCGGTTACTTGCTATTGCTCCGAAAGCCAGTGTCCGGCTCCTGCCAATGGGCATCGGGTTACGCTCTCCCTACTCGATATCGTTATGAATTGGCATCAAGATGAAGTTCATTTGAGAACATTGTTAACAAAAACTGCACATACCAATTGTCCAAGGCAAGATTTGACGGTACAACATTGTGCAGCCATTGTCAGCTCGAGTTATTCAAATGAGCCTCGGAGATGAACCTGTAAGAGTAAAATGCAAGATGAAAGCTTCTTTTTTTTCTCCTTTTATCAACTCTTCATAAGTCTTTGTACCGGGACTGATGTAAGGACGGAGGCATAAGTTTGGCCAGACGATTTAATCGAGATTCGTCGGAGCCACCGGTGATGGCAGCTTTGAGTCCAAGTTGCAAAGATTCGATGCAAGTTGCTAACGAGCCCCGCGACCGTCATTTGTCGGTTTTTTGAATAATAAAGTCGTCCTAGGGAGGCGAGTGTCAGCGGTGCAAAAAGGACCGCGCGATAAAAGACAAAAACGCAACAAGCCAATAATATAATTATTCCGAAGAAACAAAAAGAGAGGCTCGGGTCGTGGCTGCAGCTGCAAGCAGAAGACGAGGCAACGGTTTCAATTGTTCGCAACATGGCGTTCGCCTCCTCTAGTCCTCGTAGTCGTTATCCTTGAGAGCCGCGTGCTGCCGCGCCACTTTGTTTTGTTTTAGAGCCGGGCCACGTGAGAGACGGAGACGGATGAATAGAGACGACTCGGGGTGGGGACAGGCCCACAATGAGGCTAGGGCCCCGAATGTTGCAAAACTGCCTACGTATCCATAGGCATATCGTCAAGACCGCCATTTCACGACTGCAAGAAACTATAATTGCCGGCATTCTTCCCCTCCCCCGTACTCCTCCGTAGCTCTTTCTTTCTTGGCATTGTCCCTTCCTGCGCCACCTAACACCCGGGACTGATTCCTCCCTACCCACTTTTGCTCCCAGTTTATTCGCAGTCATAAATGATACTGATGCGAATTGCAGCTCGCACTTGATAATCGATCGCACCGACTTCGCCCGCGTGGAACGGAGATAAGCCGGAAATTTTGAAATAATGGGGCGAATATTTTAGAACGGAGACGGATCCTATCTTCAGTAAAATAAACGCAGATCGACTTTGAAGTTAATTGAAAGACGGCTTGCTCCGATGGACATCTAAATAGGATTTCCTTTTCACGTGTACAGTCGCTGCTAATTGGAATTCGAGATGGCGAATCTAAGATGAAGATGCAGGCGCCCGAAAAAGTTGATTCAATTGAAATTGTCATTCAGTTATCGTAATAACAAACTGTGAAACCGTACCGGTCTATGAAAATGTCGTTTAAACTTTTCCACTGATATTGAGAGACCTACAAGTTTCGACGATAGATATTGTATGCTCTTTCCAAGCTCTCGTCAGATAATAATTATTTATTTCTCTGCTTAAATTTTTGATTAGCATGAAAAAGCAGAGGGACTGTTTGAAAAATTATCCTCCTCCTGAGAGGATACGGTAACTCTGCTCTTATACCTGTTACAAGATCTATGGCTCATTTAAAAATATTCAAGGTCACGTATAACATTATACACCTTTCTCTTGCAACTTGTTTTTCGATTTTTCCTTCCCCTTTCGACAAACGCCGCATCACCCAAATGATGCTTCTCGGTAATCTCGCCGAGTTATTTCATTAGATAATCATCTAGACTTTTGGAAGAACTGAAAACGTCCATTATCCGACGAATATTATGATCGCATGTTGTACCAACTTTGGGACTTGAACCTAAATCGATGATTAAAATGTAAGACCACCCAAAGGGGATGTCAGGGTGTCAATAGAACAATTTCACGATATATGGACTCGACCGATTGGTTCTGCTCTCTTTCATTCCTCCTAAACATTGTTTCCTAATTTAATTCAATTTAAGTTACACAATTTTTCGACTCGGATAAATTTTTTCAGTTTTTTTTTCTTATGTATCATCTTCATATGGATGGTTTTAACTGTACCTCGATAAACTCGACGAAACATAAAATATTCATAGAATATTTCGACATACATCAAAATTCTCATTGTCCGATACATTTATTCGAAAAGTAGTAGAAAGTATTGTGAAACGAGTTTGATAGTTCTAAGAAAATATGTAAATATAAGTAGACATGATTTGGAATGAAGCCGAGTGAGCACAATCATGTATATATACACACGTATATAATCGTGCGCATAGAATTGCGAGAGCTTGAAAAGCCGTCTTGATGGTTAACTGCGAGGCGTCTACCTGTCGGGGCCCGAACAAAAAGATATTATAGCCGTTGTAAAGCACTAAAACACCCAAAAAGTCGACGCCGAGCCGCGGTTCATCTGTAACTGGACATTATCGCTCGCATTGTGGACTTGCCGCGTGCAAAGGGAACACCGCAGACAACGCATGAGCGCACATTTCAGCTGCGTTTCGTGTCCGATTAGGCGAAATTGTTTTACCGCGGCCGGTTAGAAAGCAACGAAAAAAAAAAAAAAAACAAGAATAAAAAAATGGCACAAATTGGGGCATGCTGAGGGGGACAGATATCCGAATGACAGGCGCAGGTCAGTTAGCCGGATGATTTACAGCGTGACGTAAAGGGTCGACTTCTGACTTTCGCGGGTCACGGGAATTTGTGCTTACAATGCGATCGCTTTCTAAGACAATCCTACTGACAAATGGTAGTGTCCAAAAGACGTAATTTTTTACCCGTCCCGAGAGCAATGTTTGCTCCCAGAGAGCAAAGGTAAGATATTCTATATTCGAGGGGTTACATTTTTCATGAATTTAGAAAGCTGCTTCGATCCATCTTGTGCGCGCGAGAGAGACGGAGATAGACGAGCTTTTACAGCTGATGTTTTTGGAGAAAAGTGAGACGAGTTAAATTTGGTATGTACCCCGCAACAGCGGTACGAAAATACCGGCGGTCCTACTGTGCGCAATGGCTGTACGTGCATTGTGTCGCGTCATAGCTTGCGATGCGCGTTTTGATCCGAAACGATGAGAGGAGGAGAAGTGGCAAAGTCTGCGATCCTGCTGCGCCGCGACCGAACTCTCGAGCACACACGAGGAGCGGCTCATTGTACTATATCCCGTTGCCGGTTTCTGACAGGTACCTACGGCCACACCTTGCTTATGCTCCTCCTACGTCGTTCTCGCTCGCACCCACACGCAGCATTAGGCGAATTAGGATTCGCCGGCAGGCCCATAGCCCCGCGAGGTTGCAAAACCTGTATCTTTGCCGTATATCTTACCGAGTCAAACGGCAGGACCAGACCTCGTGCTTCAAGATCGATCGCAATTCGAGATACGCCTTAACTATTGCAAACCCACGTATAGTCATACTTGAATTCGATCCCTCGAAATTGTGCCGACAATCTTTTTCGCTACTTTGTTCGCGTTTTTTGAACACCTGAATAACTTTTCAGATGTCTTTCAGCACTTTGTGTCAGGGCCCGACCCGGACGAAATTTTAGATCTTATAGCCTTCGCATTTAGTGTCGTATTTTATTTTTTTTATACGTACATTCTTTTTTCTCATTGCAACAATGTTGATTTTGTTTTTTGTTTTTTTTATATATAATTTTAAAAGAGGGTTTCAATAAAACTATTTTTCATTTTTAATATGTCTTTTTTTATATAAATTCTTTTGTAATGAGTACCTACTTCTTATCACGACAAGGTCTGACTTGATCTAGACTACAGGAAATGACCGATCATAAGACCCAAAAGGCCCGTCAAAAAGTCATCCATTTATCTTTGTTCGGAGATCTTGCGATTCGTCTAACACTGTTAGATAGACACGTAGAATGATTATCATAATATCATTACAGGCCTCAATTAACGATTCAGATGGACTTAGAATTACGCATTACAAAGTCGAGTATCTTTTTTTTGTTATCATCAAAACTCGTCTTTTCAATATTGAGATGGAAATGAGTAAAATAATAAAATAAAAAATTGATTATCTATTAAAAAATTTTTTTATTCATTAATTAATTATTACTCCTGACTGTCGTCGAAAAAAGGTTTAATTAATTTTAGTTAAATTATACTACAAGTGCGCGATAATGGAACAATCTAATGGACGCAAAAATAATACGTTCATCATTCGTTCTATGGCGTAGAGCGTTCAAGCGAATTAATTAATTATGCGCGTTATTTATTTCAGCTTTATTTCCACGGTTAATAACTACATTCTGGTTTTCTGTGGTCCACGGGTCGATTAATGCAGTCAGAATGCAGACTTTAATAAATAAATAAAATTAGCATTTCCCATTTCCGTGCCACACGTTACGCGAAATTATGCGGAACTTTTTATTACGATCGAATTCTCACTCGTAACTGTATTTTTTTTCCCACTCAGACTAATAATTTCATAATTTTTGTTAAACTCAATTGAACGTGTACGCCTTTCGAAATAACAATCCATTATTAAAATAAATTTCGAATCCAGAAGAAATTCAGTGGATAGGAGAATAAAAAAATGGGTAATAATAACCGAAGTTCCAGCAGTCTAATTAATCTGAAAGTTTGTATCACGCTGGAAGACTAATTAAAATTGAAAAATAATTGAAATTCATAAATTTTGATACGATAAAAGACAGTTCAAAATTTATCAAAAACAATTATCTCGCTTTGGACGAAATTAATTAACCTTTTCAACTGGAAATACGTTGCGACTTATAAATTCGTTTTCAGCCAAACAGCGCAATACGTATAATTAAATTAGAACGGCCGAATAAAAAATTCCGTCCACGCTTAATGGCAGCGAACTCGTAAACCACCGCACTAAACTAATTCAATTAATTGATATATTTATTCATGCCGGACACATTGACGACTTATAGCGCGCCAAGTAGCACCGCCATTTTGATGTGATAGCTATCGGCAATGGGATAATCATTGTAATTGGCGGCGAGCGACATACGCTGCATACGAAACAAAGCCGCACTTTTTGGCAGTATGTCTTTTTTGGCAGGTCGCAAAAGCGCACGCGATGCCGCCGCTGTTTCGTTGCAGCTGTCCATGTGCGCGTGCGCGATCGATCGCGCACGCGCGCACGTGCTCCGGATAATTGCGGTAGGATTAAAGAAACACCCGAGTTTTCTAGAACTCTAAGCATGTCGACTAAACGTTTTTTTAAGCAGACAGAAAAAAATTAAAAAAGAAATTTTTAAACAAATTGACAAAAAAAAAGGCACTGATGATAAAAATGACAATTTGAAAATAAGTTGCAAAATTAAAAAGTGCAAAAATAAGTGAAATCAAAACTATTTCTAAGCGAATTTAGTTTTTGTTCATTCAAATTTCTTTTGGTTTTCAAAAATAAATAAATAAATAAATGATAATAATAAACTTCTGATTTTGAATTGCACTGACTAGTTGGCGTGCAGAAACTAATTTGTTTGTAGCATTGAAAATCAATTTGTTTGAGTGAAATAATTAGGATTGTATGTAAGCGAAATGGTAATAGCTTTTTCGAACGTGCGAAAATGTATGTAGAGTTGCATCGCGATAGAAAATGAAAGGTACAAGCGAGAGATAAAGCGAGAATTGATCCACGCAGATGGTAAATGAAACGCAGACCAAAGTGCGAGAATCAGAATTATTGTTTTATCCGTAAAGCCTATGCTTGGGCTTACTTACGATCTTTGCGGCTTTTTGACGGACACCTAGATTTGCTAATCGCACACCATCGCGATCTTCTCGCATTGCAACGTCGGACCTTCTCATCGACCTGTCCTGAAATCCCATCAAAATTCCTCGTAAATCGATTCTTCATTCGCACAAGACACTTTTTACCCTATTTCATAAAATTTTATTTTCATTCATATTCGCATTTTGTTTTTATAACAAAAAATTTCATCAAACGAGTTCGATGAAATGAGATTTTTGTTATCGTCACAAAAGAAAAAGTATTTGAAGACACAAATTTCAATTCACAATTATATTATTTGTATAGAAAGTTTTTCTTTATTTTTAGACAAGTGTTCCAGTTTATCTGCGGTAAGCCTAAATTTTGGTTGACGTTAATCCTCAAAGTGCATTATAACAAAACGGGAACAGCACCGACAGCTAAGTTTGTACGATGATCTCTCACAAAATTAGTATTACGCTTCCGTAAGAATGTCATTTATCAGCTCGGTTCATTTGTCTCGAAAAGAAAAAAAAATAGATAAGGTGACATTTTTCCCGGCCCCGAGAAAACAAATTTTCACCAACGAAACCTAAAAGTTTTGAAAGAGAAATTACCATAAACAGAATTCCAATCGACGAGCACACAAAAGTCAACTAATTAAAAAGTATATCCGATGATTAGAATAAAATGAATGTTTATCCGCGGACGATTGTAATAATTTATTTAATTCGAAAATAAAAAGTTTTGTGTGGGAATAAAAGGGAACGACGTTGCATTAGTTACAAACGATACGAAGAATCTTAAAATGTAAATCGACGATTGGTTTGGTTTATCTTTGTTTTTTGCGAGTGTTGAAACGTAAATTGAAATTGTTGCTTCTTCAAAGTGCACAACGAAACAGGTCCGAAGCAATTAATTCGAAAATATTGAGGGGAGCCGATGTAAAAATGCAGTAAAAAAAGGAATGCGAACGAGCCGGGCAGAAGAATAGAGCGGAGCTTGTCTTCCTGAGAGTTTGGTACTAATGATCCTACGTCAGGGTACAGGTATCGTGTAACCGCTAAGTGAAAATGCGCGTAGATCCTTTCAAGATACTCAGCCCGGCTATTTCTTTTCTGTCGAGTTTAGGCTCAAAGAATAATGATAAAATAAAAATATATATACTCAAAGGCATAATCCGCGTCGTTCTTCAGGCCGGCCGTACAAGTACTTCATTGTGCCGCAACATTTTACTGTATTTAACTTGGAAAAAGTGAAACTTGACAGGAAATGTTGTTTTTTTGTTCTCTTCTTTACGTTTTGTCTTTTCATCTTTCTTTATTTCGAAATAAAGAAAGATAAAAAAATTACACTTTACGAGGGTTTAAAGTGGCCGTGCAGTAATCTGTGTTTACTTTTTGAATTTTAACCCATGTGTTGAAGAAATTTTTCCAGATTTTCTCTTCCGACAATTTAGACTTTGAGATGAAAAAAAATTCAAAAAACAAACGAGGTGCTCGTTAAATAGGGGTAAAAGGGAGGAAAATCCGGGAAGAAGAAAAAAACAAAAGCGTTGACACAAAATTTATAACTTAATTGCTCACAACGTGGTTCACCTTTTGAAAAATGTTCCAACAAAGGCAATTGTTGGCTATAAAAAAAGAGAAGAAAAAACGTCGAAAAATTGATAACGGACTGAATACTCGATGGCCAATAATTCAATCGAAATCCTTTGCAGACTTTTGTTTAGTAATAAAGTAAACACGAACTCGTATACAAAGTAACCCGAATTGAAGTCCGAATATACGCCCGGTTAATAAGCCAAAAGCAATTAATTTCTGTTCGTCGGAAATTTATTGCCTAAATAAAAATTTAACGTCTAAAAGTACTAGCTTTCGAGATCGTTTCAGAGGCTTTGCGATTCGCATTTTTCGGCTTCTCAGAAACTGTTATTTTTAATATTTTTTAATTGCGGTTATATTAAATCCATCGTTGAAATTTCAACAACAACTTGTGCTGATTTTTCAACAATTTCTTTTACAACAATTTTTCAAACATACTTTCAGAATGTTTAATTTTCGATTAAAACATTCAGATTTATTTTAGCATTAATTAATAAATCGTATTTGTAATCTATTAGCATGGCTGGTTTATCGGAACGGTTGCAAAAAAAGGTATAGGCGCAGATTGTACATAAATGTTGGTCTGACTGCACCGCGGAATATGCATGACTGGTTAGCCAGTAACATGACCGGACGATGATAGGCTCGCATTCGAATAATTGCTCGCCGAAAAGGAACATAAGAAGCGATTTGAACAAAACCAGCCGTCGAGTCAGGATAACTAGTTGAAATCAGCTCAGACACTTTGTGTAGCCAAGGCCACGGCACGAATTCCACCTCAATCGTCGAGTGATTTAATTAAAATTTAATCTCAATAGTAGGCCCCACGACTTTTTTATGCTCAGTTGTAAAAAAGTTTATGACGATTTCGGGTTTTCTCAAACTTTTGTCGCGCTTTCATAAACGGATTATTGGCCTCTTGGATTTTAGATATCTGGTTTTTTGATTTGATGTCTAATTTATGTCCCGCGTATGTCGTTTGCACAAGTCAGCTTAATTTTTATTTCACCCCCCCCACCCCGTTTCGATGACTGGCATGCAATTTAAAAGATTTTAATCGACTCGTGTTTAAACCTCGTTACCGTTTCCCGTATCTTTGGATTACACATGTTGTGACATAAGTAAGGCATACGTTCTACATATAACCGTTCAATACTTGGCATTATCTATAAATAAATGAAATTTAGTGTTTATGGCACTAATTTATGGCTGAAATTCGTTTTAAATGAGTATAAAATAAACATAGCGGGAATTACATAAATAACATAGTTATCTATTTTTACACGAATAATTACATGTTTTTGTCCCTTTTCTTTCCTTTTT
The DNA here is from genome assembly GCA_025266255.1 of Trissolcus basalis. Classification (NCBI taxonomy): domain Eukaryota; kingdom Metazoa; phylum Arthropoda; class Insecta; order Hymenoptera; family Scelionidae; genus Trissolcus; species Trissolcus basalis. The sequence goes on from JAAMPD010000272.1 coordinate 62,832, forward strand.
GCGCGACCGTATGACTTTCTCCAAATTATTAACATATCGGATTCCGGATACTTGTTCAACAGGTTGTATTATTTTAATGATTATTCAAGAATCCAAGACACTCGTAATGATCGGGATTTCAACTCGACCAACGAATTTCGAACTCTTATTCTTTATACGCCATGTGTATCGATTATGTATGGGTATATATATTTTTGTTGCCGAGATTCCGACTATTGACTCTCCTCAGCAACACGTGTAGGAACATTCTTTTAAGCACTATTCTAAGTAAGACAGGTAATAACACACTTTTATGGACCGCTATGAATTATGCGTAGTTGAGTTAAATAATAAAATTTAATAAACAGATAAAAACGAGCTCCAAGAGACGTTTTATATTTATTTCGTTCGAGAGAGGTGTGTTACTTCTTTTTTTTTTCTTTTTTTTTTTGACCTCAACATCATTCGAACACGAATTGTTAATAACTTTGGAAATTTTTCGAGCAGTGAATGTGGATTATGGTCGCTTTCCGAAATTTAACAGCCCGATTTATAAAAGGCGTGTACACAATTTGATGTCACGGTGGCTTCGGTTTCATTTTTAGACCAATGTGACGATTCACTTTTTTGGCCATTTATTCGCTTCTTAGAAGGTCGATAATGTACGACGGACAATCCCCCAATATTTTAGTGCTCGTTCTATATAGCGATTGCAATTGAAATGTACCAGTTTGAAAATCGTTGGTTCATATGTAAAGTTTGTCTTGAAAAAGAAAAATGAAAAAAACAAAAAACAAACTCGACAGGAACCAAAACATTTATGATACACAACAATCCGCTACGCGCAATTTTTAGCTCGAAACGAAATCGAGTGCGGTCGTTTCCCGGAATGATCTGTCTCGGGGTAACAAAAAGCGCGCGTTTCGTGGAGACGCGCGATCGCGAATCGCCCGTCATAATCATGTACTGCTGTCGTTTGAAAATTTGTCCTACAAATGTGGAACGCGCGTTTCCGTCGCGCCGGAATCCGTCTTCCTTTTTGCCGGCCTCGCTGCGCATACAAACGCGCCCACAAGTAGGAGAGAATCTGGCGTATACCTGCGGGCGGATATTAAAACCAGCATCATACCCTCGTCACTTCACTGGAACGTATTCTGTCGGGCGTCCCCACCCCTGCATCGCAACTGCAAAGTCAAGTCTCGAAAAATAAGCGGAGTGAATTTTTCTTGCCTTGACAGTGCGCTTGTTGTTGATTTTTCAATGCCTAGGTAGGTAGGAGGGAAACAGGACATCATGCTAGACAAATAGCTCGGCGTGAGAATTAACTTTTTGTTCCTCCTTTGTTTTTGCTGGGATTTGGAGATGCACTTTTTTTTGTTTGTTGCTCATATTTCTGTTTCGCTTCGATGAAATTCAAATTTTTGTTTCTCTTAATTTCGAGTTTTTGAGAAATGTTTATTCGCGCTGCCTTTTCGGTGACACAGTTGATGCCGATAAAGAGATCTCTCTCCTTTTTTTTCTTTCTCTCCTCTGCGCTCGATTCGGGTTTCATCTTCGATCGACTTGTCTATTTATGCGCGATAGAAAGGAATTAAATTGAGAATTGAACATCGTTTCTTTTATATCTAATTTCAAGGAATTGCTGCATTTGATTCTCTTTTTCTCAAAGAGTGCGGCTTCGAACCCTCTCTCGACGTTCATTAGTCAAACACTTTACGGTTAATTGGAATTGAATTGTTGACCTTCGAATAGTGATTTTTGCTTTATAAAAAACTGGAACGTAAGTTCACATCGATGTGATGGCAATTTGTTCAATTTTACGACAAAAAATATTTGTTTTCGCTTCATCCAGCTTTCATAGCAAAAAATTATGTTTCATGTATAAAACATTTCATGTGCAATATCTCTCAAAGTACAAAACGTTGTGAAATATTCAAAACGAACTACTGATACTTTTTTCAAAACATTATTATTATTTTTTTACATTTTTAGTTTACGCAATTTTTATTTATTTTTATATTTTACTAGGGTGCTGCGCTCCTTCTGCCAACCCCATTAACTTCTAACACTATAACAACGTAGACAAAGCCACAACTATTGTCTATCAAACTACACACACACGCTCGATAAATTTTTACCCAAGATAATTAAGTTCTGCGTGATGTAATAATACCCAGTATACACTCCGCGACGGTGGTTCATATTAAACCGTTAATGAAAATTCCATCTTCCAAGTTTCCTAAAAATTATTCGAGTTTGCTCTACATCAGTGGACACTTCTGACGCATGAAGGGTTAAATTGAACAAAGCAAAATAATACGACTTTTCATAGGCCTGCAGAAGATATTTTTTTCATGATTGAATAATAGTCCGTTACCTGTTAATGTATCCAAAGTGTCCACTGATGTAAGGAGAATTGCATTAATTTTTTAGGTAAGTTTAAAATATTGAAAAACAATTTATAAATAATTTTTAAAACATCGAGACAGTGCACGATAAAAAAGTTTAAAATTTGAATGAATTTATTCTTTTTCAGTTGCAAATAAGTTCGATCTAATTTTATACGATTTATCTTGTAATTTTATATCAAATTTACTCAATTTTTTATCGCATTCACGTTGAAATTTAACTTCTCTTTTTTATAGCGTGGGGTTAATTACAACGACACGTGGAGTATTATATGACACTATCAAAATTAGGTTCGCATATCCATTAAAAACAATTTTTTTTAGCCTATTAATTATTTTAATCTTCAATTCAATTACATATTTATAAAACAGTAATTTTACTCATGTTTCGTCTAATTGTCGAAGTTTTTCATTTCAAATCATCAACTCAATTCTCTTTTATGAAAAAAACTGTTTTAAATGCCACGAGCAACGATTTTTAGTTTTTTTTTTTTTTTTTTTTTTAGTAATA